>JASANB010003658.1:0-75456 GCA_030248155.1 Sabatieria punctata
AGCCACATGGCTGGAGTGGAGTTCAGTTAGCATTCATCTGCCTTTAATGAAGGCAGTTCCAACTAAGCCCTAGACCCAAACACTTTCGAAACCATGCAATATTCCAATTTTGGGCTCTAATTTTTAGTGCGAAACCGTATTTTTTAATCAAGAATCGTTACTATGTATTTACCAAGAAAGACCATCTAGACATTATTGCATTCTCTATTGATACCGGTCAAAAACAAATTTGAGTAAAGAAAAACAGGTAGTCGATCAGAGAACAGCATAACAGCCCTCAACTTGTAACAAACACGAAAACTAGAAGCTATATTGGAGGGTCCGTCAAAACATAACGTCGCCGTAGTTGTTTCGCTGCAGCAACCGCAAATCTCAATCGATTTCAATAAATCGTTTTTTAAATGAAAGTAAAATAAGAGTCAGTGTCTGATTCGATCGAGTCTTGGTATTCAGACCCAAAATTGAAAGTTTGGCGTAGAGGGCTGTAGGTTGGGCACACTAATACTACTTGATGAGTTATTCAACTGCTGCTGAGGAATTCCCAATCCGACGCTCCACGCTCGAGATATAAGTTTGCGAAAATCGGCTTGCTTTAACTATGGGACGAAAATTTCCAACTTGAATTTCTTTCTTACTGACAAGGGTTGAGACTTAAAAATTGGGGCTTTTGTGTAAATTTTCAAGTAGATTAAGAATCTTGTGTCCTAAATTGTTTTCGATGAAAAAAATTTTTTCGCCCCCTTTGGAGCTCCCACTCGACTGGAGTCCCTCTAGATGCACTTTTTATTTTAGAATTTCGTAGCGCTACTCAGGACCTCATTTTGGTGCAAAATGTCAAGATTTGAGAGTGTAGTTTTTGAGAAAATTCACTTTGAATGTCCAAAACCTGGAAAAATCGCCAACTTTCACTGTGCTCGGAAATGTCGCAAACGATTCTAGTTTTAAATCGGTAGCTGAGACCTCCAAATTGGAGCTTAGCCAACTTTCCGAGTAGATTAAGAATTTTCATCCAAATTGCTCTCGATGAAAAAAATTTTTTCAAATTTCCCTTTGGCATTGACTGGAACCCCCTAGATGCTTTTTCTTATTTTAGAATTTCGTAGCGCTGTTCAATAGCACATTTTGGTATAACATATTCAAGTATTTGTTAGGTAGGTTTTCGAGAAAATTGACTTTGAATGAACAAAAAATCGCCAGACAATAAAGCAGGTTTTTGTACATTCAAAGTCGATTTTCTCGAAAACCTACCTCTCAAATCTTGAATATTTTATACCAAAAAATGTAGCTCTTGAATAGTGCTACGAAATTCTAAAATAAAAAAATGCGTCTAGGGGGGTTCCAGTCGAGCTGGCGGGCTCCAAAGGGGGGGGGGGGGGCGAAAAAAAATTTTTTTCATCGAAAACAATTTTGGACTGAAAATTCTTAATCTACTCGAAAAGTTAGCTAAAAGCCCCAATTTTTAGGTCTCAGTTACGTGATTTAAAGGCTAGGAATCGTTTGCGACATTTCCGAGCACAGTGAAAGTTGGCGATTTTTCCAGGTTTTGGACATTCAAAGTGAATTTTCAAAAACCTACCTCTCAAATCTTGAATATTTTACACCAAAATGTGGGTCCTGAATAGCGCTACGAAATTCTAAAATAAAAAAGTGCATCTAGGGGGGGTTCCAGTCGAGCTGGGGGGCTCCAAAGGGGGCGAAAAAATTTTTTTCATCGAAAACAATTTTGGACTACAGACTCATAATCTACTCGAAAAGTTACCTAAAAGCCCCAATTTTTAGGTCTCAGTTACGATTTATAGGCTAGGAATCGTTTGCGACATTTCCAAGCACAGTGAAAGTTGGCGATTTTTCCAGGTTTTGGACATTCAAAGTGAATTTTCTCAAAACCTACCTCTCAAATCTTGACTATTTTACACCAAGATGTAGGTCCTGAATAGCGCTACGAAATTCCTAAAATAAAAAAGTGCATCTAGGGGGGTTCCAGTCGAGCTGGGGGGCTCCAAAGGGGGGCGAAAAAAAAATTTTTTTCATCGAAAACAATTTTGGAAGAAAGATTCTTAATCTACTCGAAAAGTTACCTAAAAGCCCCAATTTTTAAGTCCCAACCCTTGTCAGTAAGAAAGAAATTCAAGTTGGAAATTTTCGTCCCATAGTTAAGCAAGTCGATTTTCGCGGGCTTATATCTCGAGCGTGGAGCGTCGAATTGGGAATTCTCAGCAGCAGTTGAATAACTCATCAAGTAGTATTAGTGTGCCAACTTACAGCCGTCTACGCCAAACTTTCAATTTTGGGTCTGAATAGGGCAAAGGGCCAAGACTCGATCGATTCAGACACTGACTCATAAATTCTTGAAAGATTGATGAAATTTTGATTGATATACTCTGCTTGGATGGATGGATGGATGGATTGTCCGAGCGGGGCCGTCGTAACCTCTGCGTTCAGGCCACACTGCGGGCCCATCACGCACACCATATCATCCTCCCCTTCCTTCGCTGCCTTCACTACTAGCCTAAGCACATGCTCGGTGTCAGTCTGGTCGGGTCTCAGTGTTAGCTGTCCCCGTTCCCGTTTGTCCCAACACATGTGTGGTTGCTATTGTAGCTTAGGTGCAACGTCAGCTCCAGTCGTTTCCATTTATAGGCCGTCCAGCAATTTCGAAACTCAAAAATGCAATATTTCGGACCGCCATTACTGTTGCTACCAGGGCTGTTTGTTTTCCGGTTTTTTTCAGTTTTTTCCGGTTTTTTTTCCAAAAGTTATTTTCCGAGATGACAGAAAATAAATTATTACAATCGCTTATTATTGCAGAATTCAACGAAATAGCGTGAGTTTTATTACGATATGCACTAATTTCATCTTTTAGAGTAGTAATTTGAATTTAAAACAACAAAAAAAAACAATAATAATAGCTGCCTGAAAATGGTACCGGTATTTTTTGCCAAAAACAGCTAAGTTATGCCAGGAAAATGCTTGTAAGGCTTCTATTAACGTAAATTCAAAGCATTTGAAGCGAATTTAACCAGTTATTGTGCCTATTTCCTTTAAAAACTTGCTTGGTTTTTTTCCGCATTTTAGTTTTTTTCAGAGCCCCTAGGAAAAAAACCGTTTTTTTTTTCGGAAAAAAAACGAAAAAAAAAACAGAGGAAAAACCGACCCAACAGCCCTGGTTGCTAACTACCTACTAGCTTCACCAGCGTTCGGTGGCCTTTGTTCGGCTTTATTTGTGCCGACGACCAACTCTTTGCGGCAAGAAACTTACCCCGCTGAGTTGAGTGGATAAGCGGACTACCACGCGCACAGTGGCTTTGCGACCTACGTAAACCACTACACCAACTGTGCCGGACAGATACTCTGCTTAGTGCCTGATTTACTTTATCTCAAAATTAAATCAGATATTTTGACAATGAACTAGAGACTCTAAAAACAATCAGCAGATTTTTTACTTTGCAACTATTAACCTCAACCGATTTGAATGATTCCTTTTTGAATGAAAGTTTGATAAATTGCTGAAAGAGTTGTGAAATTTTAGTTAAGATGCTCGGCTTATAGTTCTTGAGATATTTGCCCTCAAAATCGAAACAGGTTTTGGCAAAGAACAAGAGCGATTCAGTTAAAACAGATAAATCAGCACTGTCATTGTGAGATAGGTCAGCACTACACAAATAAAACAAATTTCTACTGCTGAGGGCTAACCAGACTTTACTGGTGAAGTACAGTAAACCGAGCGTGTGTGTCAGTCACCAGAAAAGCCTCCAATTGCTCTCAGCAGAAGTAAGGTAAGAAGTAAGAAGGAATCCGTTTTATTATGAAGTGCAACGGAATATAATTCCGTCAAAAAATATTTTTGATTGTCTTCAAATCGCAAAACACCCACACTTTAAACTACTAAGACTTGGAATTAATTTCTGTTAATTTTAAGTCTGGAATGTGTTTTAAACGCGTTTTTGAAGGCAAATTTTGCTAAATTTTCTTACCCTGGTTGCCGCTGCCCAACCAGGTACTTTCAAAATTTTACAGCCCCTTCCGAAATCCTAGATACACCACTGTGCCACTCCGTTCAAATTTCATACCATATATGGTACCGTCACCATATATGTACGAATGGTACCGACACCGTATATGGTACCCCTACCTTGGCGTTGGTGGCTGTACCAGTACCGTATATGGTACCACCAGTCTGTTCAAATTTCGTACCATATATGGTACCGGCACCCATGGCCATACCATATATGGTGCCAGTAGCATAACCGGCTTTAAGTGATAGGCTGTTTAAAGCCGTTAGCTATTGAAAAATCAGTGACTCATTTCGTTAGGCAACATTCATGCCCTCGTGTGTTGAAGCTTTTGCATGTTTAAGCTTAGTTAGGCTCACTTTTCGCACTCAATTAAGCTTGAGGCGCTGCGCTGGTACTAAATCGTCCAAAAATAGGGCCGCCGACAAATTCCAGCGCGGTTACAAGTAGGAGGGGTGTCTAGGCAATAAATCAGGCCCGGAGGGGCGTTGCGCTGTAAATTAGCGAAAAAACGTGCTTATGCAGTTCTAATTAAGTCGGGCGGCGCACGGAAGCATTTGGCGTGGCCGCCCGGGGTTCAGTGTCACGTAATGTGTCGCATCGAGCCATAATTAGCGTGTCACATAAACCAACAGTTGCATGAGAGGGTGCACCGTTGGACCGATAGGTAGTGGTTATCTAACAATTTGCCATGCAATTTGATCCGCTTCGTCTTAGAATGCTCAAACCGATTGCGTATGTTTGCCATGCCTACTTACTCATTCCTTCGCTGAGCAGCTTAGATTGCGCTATCCAAGGGCTACTATTTTCGCAGGTACTTTATAGCTTTCCTTTTTTCTATTTTCTCAATATTCTGCTGCCTGTTCGTACGTGTGTAGGCATTTGACCGCACATGCTCTGTGGCATGTTTATTAGACACCGTTTTTGGTTGAGGAATAAAATGGATGAGTAATAATAGTTTCAAATCTAAACTTGCTTTTAAATCGGTAAAGCTATACTGTAGAAATTCGATAACATTGTTTATCGATAACGATAACATAACATTTTATAACGATAACATAACATTTTTCAATGCACGAATAGTGTATTGCACGTTCAGTTTTTAAAGTAGACATAGTGAAACATCACTTTCGCGATATATTCTACCGACTCTGTTGTAATTTTATAGAATAGGAGAAAAAAGTAGGAAATTGAAAAAAACATACAATGCAAAAGGCTAAATATAATAGGTTTCACTTAGTCTGAATTAGGTTTCGGCCCCACCCAAACGTCGTCTAAATCAAATTGTGGCTTGATCAGTTGGGCCTCCTCATCAGAAAGTTCTTATATTGTACACTTACTGAAAAAATGTTAGCAACTTTTACAGTCAAACACTTACCGCCGTGTGATCTAGTACAAGTAGAGTAGTGGTACCATATATGGTACTCCCACCTTCGGGACTCTGCGGTGCCAAACAATGATGGCCTCCTCCCCCGAGTAACTAAACTAAGCATGATCGGAAGAAATTGAAAGTACCGATAGGGCATTTTATTGTGGGTTTATACTACTGTTGCATGCGTATACGCATTACGCATATCATTACGCAAAGTACGCATTGCATTTCAGAATGCGTATACGCACACGCATACGCAAACGCATTTGAATTTCGTTACGCAATATTATTACGCATTCTGGCAACAGTTTGCGTATTTTTGCGTAATGCGTATTGGGCCTGAAAAATTGCAGCCTTCTCGAATGTCTTGCAAAAATTAGTATAATTGTTTACCAAATTGCTCTTTTTCATGTAGCTGGTGTGAATGTAGGTATTTAGAGGGAAACTTTTATGGCGGGAAGGAACATACTTTTAATGTAAATATCCGGAAGGGGTATGTGGCTTTTCGTCAGCGGCGGGCGGCTGGAGAGTATAAAATAGCTTTCCAAAAACGGTCGCCAAAATTTTGGAGGGGAGTATGGCCGGCCGAAGGGGATACGGGCGGGTGAAGGGGTATGGGCCATCGAAGAGGGTTTGATCAAAATTTTCTGTTTTTTCCCTAAAAAAGGTCGTCAAATCTCCCAAAAAAAGCCGCCAAATTTTCGGAGTGTGGTCGGGGTGGGCGGGAGGATTTGGCTGGTGAGGAGGGTAAACCCCCTCACCCACCCACCCCCCCGGCCCACATAAGGGAAGAAACAATGGGAAAATTCTTGAATTATTAGTCTTCACGGCTTTGGGTAGCATCGTTGTATGCTCAGGCAATCTCTCTCTAGTGCTTCCAAAGCGTGGCTAATTCATGTGGTTGAAAATCCTATTAAAAATTTCTTTAAGTTTCCTTTGTAAGTAGACATTAGGCTAATTAAGTGAAGGCAAGCGCACAAGTCTCTTCCCTACAGTGGCGCATCCAGGGGGTGTAGGGTGTGTACACCCCCCCTTTGCGGTGGAGGTAGGAAGAAAAAGTCTGTCAAAAATATAAGAAACTAATGAATTATGTACTAAAACTGTCTATTTTGTGCTCAGAATGCCTTCTAAATGTGTTTTTGAAGGCCAAATTTTCAAAATTTTCCCGCCCTGGTCGGGCAGAAGCCCAACCAGGCCATTATAAACTACTAAAACTTGTAATTTCTGTTAATTTTAAGCTCGGAATCCGTTTTAAACGCGTTTTTGAAGGCTAATTTTGCTAAATTTTCTTACCCTGGTTGGGCAGCGGCCCAACCAGGCACTTTCAAAATTTTACACCCCCCCTTTCCAAAATCCTGGATACGCCACTGCTTCCCTATGTTGAAAACACGTACAGTAGTATATGTACTGTACATATGGGGGAACTGTACTGCAGTTGTTTTAGGGCAGTAATCATCCTCAAGCATCTATCTAGTATAAACCTAGATTATAAAGGTGGAAACATAAGAACATACTGTAGTGCAAAAAGGCTGTTCACTGAAATTTCTGAGTGTTTCTAAGATTACGCATTACGCAAAATACGCATTAGTTTTTGCAATGCGTATACGCAAACTCATACGCATTTGTAATTGGAATGCGTATACGCATACACGCATACGCATACGCATTTGAAAAATCCGGTATTAAACAACACTAGTTTATACTCACAAGCTCAATACTGAGTGTTCTCTTTATTGGCGCCACAAGCAGCTTGCAGATGAGCAAAATAGGACGACAAAAGTGACATTTCATCTTTAAGCTGTTCGTAAAGCCAACAGAGGAACACTCAGTATTGAGTTAGTGAGTATAGTCTCGCAATAAAATGCCCTACTTTATGGTACTTTCGATTTCTTCCGATCATGCTACTTTAGTTTACTCAGGGAAGAGGCTATTATTGTTTGGCACCCTGTACGATGCATGATGCCTCTAGCCTTAGGGTACCGGAAGGTACCGAACCGAACCGATGCTGTAATATTTACAGTACACACCACTCGATTGAAATTTCATACCATAAGGTACTAGTTTGTACCATATGCGGTACCGGCAATCATGACAGACATGGGTAAAGGAGGGCTGAAAGGCCTTGACCCCTCAGGTTATGACCTACCCCCTCGGGAATTTTTTAAAAGAATTTTATAAAGAAACCTATGATAATAGCTTGCCTAGATTAAATGTAAATGAGCTCAGAGTAGCCTATGTTAACGAAAAATAAGCCAAACACCTTGATTTTAGCCAAATATCGGACTTTTTGGCTTACCATACCCCCGAGCCCCTCCGGCCGCCGCTACCCCAATCAGGATTTGAAAATTTACCACCCCTTCAGCTGAAATGCTAGCCTGTGCCTGCCCATGACCAAGGGTAGGTGCACCATATATGGCACCACGACAGAGCCCGAAGATGGGGCACCATAAACTGTATGGTACCGTTGGTTTTACCTATGGCGTTAAGTGCCTGACTGGTTTAAGTTCATGCAAAAATTCCTCTTTCGGTTCGCATTTTGTTCCATTTTCAGTCTAATTTCAAATTAAAGAAATTCAATTTCCGTTGCCAAGGTAAAAATAACCAGCAGATCGTTTAAAAAAGCGCAAAAAAATCTGCTTGCCACTGCTCTCTTCCAAAAACTCAGCGAAAAAAAGAAGAAAAAAGGCAAAAAAATGAAGCGTCCGTCTAGCCATACATGTAACAGCTCCGGGCCGACCTGGGGGGAGGGGGGTAGGGGGGGGTTTTTTCCTCAGGTGGGGGGTCGAGGGGGGGGTTTCGCCCAGGTGGGGGGTCCCAAATTTCAAAAAGCTCCAAAACGCCTAGAAATGCGTTTTTAGCACGTTTTCCTCAGTAAGGACGCTAAAAATCGCTATTTTAAGCTGCCAAACAGCGTTTTAAAGCTAAAAACAAGCAAAAAATGACAAAAAGAGCTTCCAAAAACACCGATTTTTCTTAAATATCAGCAGTGGAAACGCCAAATTCGGTTTCCAAAGGCTTTTCAAGTGAATTTTAGGCTAAAAATTAGTGATTTCTGACCCAGTTTGTTAATACTGGAGCCACTACTAGTACTTGTATTTTTTGGTCAGGGGGAGGGGTCCCTTAACCTGTCTCGGGTGGGGGGGGTGGGGAGGGTGGGGGGGGTTTGGCCTTTCCAGGGGGGGGGGGGGTAACCCCCCCCAAACCCCCCCCTAGTACATGTATGCGTCTAGCCAACCTTACTACGTCACGCGACGCCCGCCCGAGGCTAGTCATAAGCGAGAGAAGCGTAGACAGTTTGTGTTTGGCTTATTCGTTGCTTGATCGATTGACCGACCGACCGACCGAGCAACCGGTGGCTCGGAGGCGCCAAAGTAAATTTGAGAGGCCGCAGGGATGGGCAATTAGCGAGTGGAGCGCATAAAACAAGAAGGGCGCTGGCACCGGCGCCGGGCCTGGAATCGTTACTTAGCTATGCATTTTTGATCTAGAGATTCAGTCAATGCATCGGTGCTAATGGTGCCGCGCCCGGCAGACGACCCACTGGCAGGTGGTAGCAAGCCATTACCTCCCTCCTCCGAGCACTGCGCCAGCCAAAGCTTCTGCAGCGGTCGCGATGCGCTCAGAAGTGCTGCCTCTCAAACTGACCAAACGACAGACTCCGCTGTCCTGTTCAGTCAATGAAACGGCTATGGTAGTTCCTGCCACGCGCCAATCGACCGAAAAGCACGGAGGCAAGGTCAAGCCAAGCTCCTATGGCTCGGTGCGAGTCAGCTATGAAACGGCACCCACCTCGGTGGAGGCTGAGAGACTGGAGTTGCACAAGAAAAGGGTCAGTGGTTTTTGGTTTTCGTTTATTCTTTCGAACAGATTGAGCACTTAGCACGAACACTTGTGTATTCGTCTCTTTCTTACGTTGGCCGTGTGTTCGCAGCGCGCTCTTCATGAGTAATAGATGTTATTCAGAGCCTCATAGGGTCTTAGCCCTTTAGAGATGAGCCTAAATTGGACGGTTCGGTTTTTCGCGACTTAAGGGGAGAAAGCAGCTCCTCGCAAGATTAGCTGTTCAAACTGGAGCTCCTCCCACTTTGGTGTGCTGCCGAAAATTGATAAATATTTGTTTTTCGGCTTATTATATTAAATTAAAGGCCGACAAATAGTAACAGAGTCCTAGCTCTTTGTCCACGTTATCCCGGCAAGCAGTAGATACGTTGTTCGATTATCCTCGCTATCCATCGACACCGATCGACTCCGCCAAGCTATGCCGATGCATGGGCCAATTTAAAATTGTTCGGGAATTTTGAAAGCCCAACCACAGGCAAAATTCCGAATCTAGCCTGCGTTCCTCTTTTTTCGAGTTTAAACGGTCGGGAGCAAGGGGTTGACGAACAACTGTGTAGAAAACATAGGAGCAAAAAGGTTAGTGTTCGCGTAAAAAGGCTAAACTATATGTTTAGATTTATCAAACTCCAACACCTAGTCTAATGTGAGTTTTAAGTCTAAGCCTCATGTGTACTTAGGAGAGCTAAAAGGCCGAAGTCTTCAGAAAAAAATGTGTACGGCAGAGCAGTTTTGAATTGCTGTGCTAATGTTGTATGTACGTATATGCCTTTACCCTATTTATGCAACATTCTTCTGTCAGCGTTAGCACAAATACCTCACGCACATGCGTGCGCTGTTTTCATAAAAATGACAGATTCTGTGGGATAGCATATAGCTGAGACCAAACAGCAAGGAAGAACAATAATTGGGTAAGGCAGGCACTACAGCATACACATCCTCCTGAGTGAAGTTTCGCCATATGGCAGGGCTACCGATGAGTACACTGGTATAAATTTTTTGTAACTATACATATGCTGTGCATTGCACGTTTTCGCCAGACAAACGTACGGTATAGATCATGTGTTTGAAATATCTCAATTCTGGTGCCCCGTGCTAGACGGCTGCCTAGTCATTAGGTTATGTCCAATGGCAGTACCAATTATTCCTGCAAGTTTCATACCCATATACTCTTTGAACTGCGGAAAAATTTTGAATTTTCGTAGACCGTCCTGATTCCTAGTTTTCGAGTCATAAAACCAGCATAACCTCGAATTTTCGCGCCAAGTTTGCGTAGTATAGGTAGCCAGTTGTCTTGTTAATTTTTGCTGAAAATTTGAGCCAAATCGAACAACAACTGACAGAGAACGAACCGTTTGAGTACAGTTCGAAAAAGGGGATGGACACTTGTTAATCCAATTACTGCATAAATAACGTTTAAGCTGAAAATTGAATATGCGCACATTTTTAACATTCTGCATATTGATCTAAAAGTTTTCCACACTGTTGCAATTCCCTTTTTTTTGGTTTTACTAAACCTTTTTGAGATCCCCTGGAAGCGCGAACATTATAAATTACGAACACATGTTGTTCTCTTCTCCGTAATGTTATTCTTGTGTTCACCGCCTGTGACTTGTATAGCGTTCTTCATGCGTGGATGTTGTTCAGCGCCTCACCGAGTCTCAGATTAGGCGAACTGTTTATAAGTCTATTCGCCAAAGGGCAAGTTTCTAACAACTTCCGCCTGCGTTTCGGTTTCAATCGTACATATGGTGGTGGGTGCATAGGCAGGCAAGCGAGCTAATAGAGCGCAGTGGGGTGCTGTTTTCAGCGTCTTCAAAGCACCGGAAGATCGGCGCTTTTTGCGGTTGCCAAGAAATGACCGTGTTCCGCCCGTACGTCAAGCAGTAATGACCGAGCCTGGTCTGTCCTTGACATGCCGGCTTGTCTCTGCCGCTGACAGACAACCCGGCCGCTGTCCTTAAGTAATTTGCTGGCCCAATCCAGCGCACCCTTTTCTACATCAGTTACCACCTTTTAATTGACCCCTAGCTTCGTCCCAGGCGAGTTGCCGGCGATAATTCGCACCAGATGTGCTGCCGGCGGCCGATTGGCGCACATTTGCCTTGTTGTTGTTAGTTGGCCTGGCCAGATTGGATGATGAAGATGCATAAGTACTCGGAACTGGGTGCCAGTTGTCGCTACGCCCCGGTGCGAAAAAACCCGATCGCTGTTAGGGTGCACTCGACTACGGTGCGAAGTGGCGGTGCTGCGTTAAGCGTGGCTAAGTTTGATTACTATGTGAGTTTTCTTTTTAGAGATTTCTACTGAAATCAGTCTAGTACTGTAGCTTATTTGGTGCAAATTTACTTATTACTAACTGTGAACAATTGTGTTCGCGTTCTTACTGTTGTTCGCGTCTCTCAGACGAACACTTCTATTTAGAGAGTAGGCGAGCAAAAAGGGCTAATTTCGAAAGCATCAAACACATTTCTGGGCATGTCTGGTACAAAATTTAGTGTTCGCAAAACAAAACAGTAAATATTTAGTCTGAAGAACTTGTACGCCCCGCACTCCAAGCAGACCGACGCTACGTAGATTGATTTAGCAAGAACAAAACCTAAACTCTTAGCAGTAATTAGATTTTGAGTGGCTTAGTGTATGCTGGGCTTGTGGATCTATCTTACGACGCTGGCAAAATGGAGGTAAGCACATTTTCAAGCTGAGAGCAAGGATCAGAATTAGAATTGATTTAGGGTTTGTCCAGCTGGTTTCTGTAATCAGGCTGAACTTTAATTTCCTTCAATCAACGGCCGAAATTTCCTTCAAAACATCAGTCAGCGTGCAACGTTATAAAAGGGGTGTTTACCAGTTTACAGACGTAAGGCTTGCCTACAAAATTGCTTTTGGTAGATTTTCTAATGGGCAGAAAGCTTTAGTAGAATGTACATAAATTTAAAATGACACGTTTTTCAATCAAAGTTATGCTTTCACTGCTTTGTTCGTTGCCTAAATTCCGAAAAAAGTGACGTCGTTTCTTGCTAACCCCTCCCCTTCCAGGTGCGCCGTATTTCGTTCAACTGACCCCCTCCCCTCCCACGTCTGGAACGACGTCGTTTATGGACGGCAAAAAGGTAGACCCCATTTGCAGTGGAGGTAGGAAGAAAAATCTGCCAAAATTAGGAGAAAGGAATAATTAATGCGTTTTTGAAGGCTATTTAAAAAATTCTACCCTGGCGTGGCACTTTCAATACACCCCCATTGTATAAACGTGGACACACGACTGCTCTTGTCAGACGTTTCTCTTGCAGAGAGACCCAGTACATACAGTACTACATACATGCATGTAGTACACGTACGCACATGTACTGCATACGTGCATACTGTACTGTACTGCACACTGCATACGCAAGACGAGAGGACCAGTTTGTTCCATGTTTCGCAATGCAGTTATGATGCTTTCTATCTATCAACCCGTAATATTATACACACTTACCGCAAAAGGAAGCTACAGCAAGGTACCTGGGAGTACTGTGGATCAGGTATACCTGTACCTGTACCTGATTATCAGGTAGATTTGCAATACCCACCTAATACCTACCTGATACCTGATCGGGTACTTTCGAACGGTACCTACCTGATTTTGGGTATTTTTGGGCTGAAACAGGTACAGGTATCAGGTACAAACAGAAGTCAACAAATTGTAGTTTACGACCGATTTGTTCATTAAAAAAGCATGTATGAAGGCTAATTTTTCAAAATTTTCTCGCCCTGCTTGGGCCGTTGCCCAACCAGGCCTCTTCGGACTACAATACCTCCTAATTTCTGCTAATACTATACTCAGAATGCTTTCAAAAGCGTTTTTCAAGCTAATTTTGTCAAAATTTTCTGACCCTGATTGGGCCATGGCCATGGGAAAAATTTTATACGTACTTCCTTTTGCAAAATCCTGAGTAAGCCAATGAATAAAGGCGAAGACAAATAGGGACACATTGTGTGGGTTAAAAAGGGTTACGAGAAGCCTTACTCTAAGTGGCAAAGATAAACCACCAGAGATGGATGAGCAAAGCGAATCCACACCCCTGAAATATTTTGATAGTGCGCTTTTAGCATTTTGTGCAGTTTCAAAACGAAAAAATCCTAAAATGACTTGAACTAATCTGATTTTAGCTGCCTTTTGAGCCCAAATTGGTAGTTTGAGCCATTTTTCGGCTAAAATCCGGATTTTAAACTTTCTATGGGAGAATACCTGATACCCAATACCTGATACCTGTATTTTTGTGAATACCTACCTATACCTGATGCCTGATTGGGTATTTTTAAAATACCTGTACCTGATACCTGATATTAGGTACTTTTCCAATACCTGCCCACAATACCTGGGAGTCAAGCGATGGTTTTGCCACCAGAAAAACAACAGCTTAAGGACAGACTGCGCACTGAGTATGGCAACAATGTCACTGCCTTCTTTATCAAGAGCTTTGTCTTCTCAAATCACCACCCCTGCAAGTTTGTTGTGGATGGAGAGACACCCACTTCCACAGAACAGACCTCTTTGTTAAAAAGGCCAAGCACTGTGGCAGAAAGAAGACAGAGAAGCAGATGAAATAAAACGATGATGCAGCTTCAGTAAAGAGGCTAGGTGAACAGATTCACTGGCCAGACACCACCCAGGAGTGGTACAAGTTGACTGAACAACAGTTGGAGGTAGCCAATGAGGCAAAGTTCAGACAAAACTCAACTTTCCTTGACCTGTGAGACCAGACTGGTGGAAGCTTGTGCAGACAAGTTGTGGGGAAGTGGCCACAGACTAGGAGACCCTAAAATCAACAACCCTGATGAATCGACTGGACACAATGTGTTCGGTGACCTACTGACAGATTTGCGAAGAAGGGCTCATGAGAGAATATCCAGCAGAATCTAGAGAAGCAAAGAAATGTGTAAAACGCGTGCTCAGTGCCTTTCTCAGTGATGATAGTGCAGATGAGGCCCCTGCTTACGCCGATTTTTAAAGCTTTTCAAAATAGCCCCCAGCAGATATGTACATACATTCACGTAGGTCGATTGTTAGAGATCAAGATTTTTGTCCAAAACGTTGTTTAACAAAACAGTTCTGTTGAAAATAGAGTAAATCGGCAAAACTCGGTTCTAAGCCAATAAACCTTTTTCAACACGTGTTTTTCAGAAAATAAGCCGTCTATAAAATAAGCCTATCTGGTCTCATTTTAGGTTTACCTTTTTGTAAATAAGCCCATTCGCTTATTTTTAGCTTTAGCGTAACATTTTGTATGTCTGGATTGCGAAACTTGACAGTTTTGGCATGTAAAATGGGTAAAAACAAGCGGAAAGATTGCAAAAACAAGGTAGTGGGAAAAATTGAAGCGGTGAAGGAATGAAAATACAATGCTATTTGCACAGTCGCAAATAATGACAAACATCATTGAACGATTGCATTTACCTCTGTTTTGTTGCATTCGACTGGAAAAGGCGGAAAAACGGAGTTTCCATGAATAAGCTTTTTAAGTGGAGGGCCAAAAAGTGTCAAAACCTAAAACAAGCCCTAGGGCTTATTTCGGAAAAGCCCATTACGTTCCTACTGGACTAACGTAAAATTTATTGGTGTACCTACGAACTGTAGTATGTAGGTAGAAGTGCCATGCAACGTTGAGGCAGTTTAAACTAGATGCCTATGTATGTACATCATACATGTAACAGGTCATCCGCCGATGGGGGGAGGGAGGTTGGGGGGGTCTGGCGCCGGCCGGGGGGGTCTGAGCCAAAATTTTGGGGGAGGGGGTGGGCACTAAAAAACGCTCAAAAATCGAAAAAATCGCAATTTTTGGGCTAAAAATCGCAAAAAATCGCTAATTGAGGCTGAAATACAGCTAAAAAGTGCTGTTTTGCAGGTGATTTTGGCAATTTTTGTGTGTGAAATTGTAAAAAATTGCAAAAATTTGCTCGAAAATTTACTTGCCAGAAAAATCGGACGGGGGGTCGGTGAAATCGTCTCGGGGGGGGGGGTCCCCATTCGGGGGGGGGGGGTGTGGCCAAGGTCGGGTGGGGGGCAGACCCCCCCCAGACCCCCCCTGTTACATGTATGATGTACATACGTGTGAAGTACATGTAGGTATAAAGATGTTGCATGGCGGGTGGGCGTCAAATTATGAATCAATCAAGAAGCACCAGGGACATGGTCGGTCGGCGGCGGGCTGTGAGTAGTGAGGTTTTTTGGACGTGACAAAATCGTTGCCTATGTGCCGACGAGTCTGAATGCTCGTTAAGTTTGGCTAATGCTCGGTCCTCTACTACTGCGTCGGAGTAGAGAAAACTAATTTGTGAGCAAATTTCGACGACCGGCCCGTCCGCCTTCCCGGCCGGCGCAACTTATCGGCTTTGACTATTAGACCGACACCATCGGCTCATATTCCTCCTTCCTTACCACCACCCTTTCTTTCCTTCTTTCCCTGCCGCACTAATGACCGAATCCAGAGGCAGTCTCCAGTTTCTCTTTGGGCGGAACACCCTTTCTATGACCTACGAGGTGGGCAGGTTTGAATTTTTATAGTCTGACCACTATTGTTAGAAATCCTCAACCTGCTTAAAATAGCGATTTTTTTGCCTCCTTACTGAGTCAAACGTGCTGAAATGCATTTCAAAGCGTCAAAGCATTTTGCAGCTTTTTGAAGGTTTGGTCCCGGGCGAATCCCCCTGGCAGACATACCACATACCCAACCCGCTCTCCGTCATATGTATGGTTCTTAAAGCGTTTATGACAGTGATCCACCTAAACACGCTTTTTTTCAAAATGCTGTGTACGCCACTACATACGTATGTACGTAGTATGGTCTTTCGAAAATCAATGTGTACAACAAATTGGTGCCTTAATAGGTGCGATCCTGCAGTTCTGTCATAAGCCTAAACCTGGAACGCTGCCTACATATAGATTTTTTCTAATCGTGTGCACGTTTCAGAATCGTGAATTGAAAAGGGCCCTGTTCCGTCATTGGAGAGCGTTGGATCATGCACGAATTATCGGCGTCCATTTCATATTGTTGGCCTATTATTTCGGGTATTTTGTGCTCTATGGGTTCCACTTCTATGAGGTGAGCTAAATTGCGCTGATTACGTGCGTTTGCGTATCTAGGATAAATGCTCCACTCACACTAGACGCACGTATGTAGTATATAAAAGCGTTGACAGCAAATTTTTGGTAGGGTTGTTTACAGAGTGAACATGTCCCCAAAGACAAGCAGTGCATGTGCTACAGTTGGTAGGTAGACCTGAACCTAAAACCTGAAAATTGTGAACCTGAACCTGAACCATACATGTAACACCGGGTCTGGGGTCTTCCCCCGCCCGACTTAGGTCAGACTCCCGCATCATGGGGACCCATCCGAGACGATTTTTCCGACCCAATCCGATTTTTCTGGCTAGGTAGTAATTTATGGAGCAAATTTTCGCGATTTTTTGCAATTTCAGACACAAAAATTACCAAAATCACCTGTAAAACAGCGCTTTTTATCTATTGTATATTTCAGCCCAAATTGGCGATTTTTAGCCGAAAAATTGCGATTTTTGAGCGCCCAACCCCTACCAAAATTTGGACTCAGACCCCTCGGCCGGCGCCAGACACCCACCTCCTTTGGCGGATGACCTGTTACATGTACGTATGACCCGAACCTACTTGAAAATAAAAGTAGTTACTGACACCTGCGAGGTCGGTACCTACTTTTCTGGTTTTTCCTTTGGGGCTTCTGTGTGTGAAAATGATGGTAGCGAAGGAAAGCTGTTTTTATACTGAAAGACAGAAACTTCGAATAACGCCTCTCCTGTCTGTCCTAAAACTGCAGGTACAGTCATGTCTCGTTAATCCGGACCTCGTTAATCCGGATTTTCGCCTTCCGGACAAGATTAGGCCAGGTCCCAATTTTCCCCCATGTTATACAACTCGTTAATCCGGATCCGGATTCGTTAATCCGGACAGAAGATTTGAGGTCCCAACTTCGAAATTTGTATGGTAAAGTGATTCGTTAATCCGGATTTGGTTAATTTGGACAAATTTCCATGCGCAATTTTTCGATTCAGGTGAGAATTTTCAATTGAATAATGCTTTTCGTTGAGTCAGAATGTGATTATTTTTACCTTTTTAGGAGCTTTAATCAACTGAAAAAAGTTTTTGGGTTTTAATTAGGTAGTACAGACCCAGAATCTGATATGCAACTGACAAAAAGCTGTCATTTAGGCCTTCGACCCGAAAAACAGTGTTTTAGCTTTGATTCCTTAATCCGGAAATTCGCTAATCCGGACAAAATTGGCCGGTCCCAACTTGTCCGGATTAACGAGACATGACTGTAGTCTAATTTCACCCAAGTTTTCCAAAACTCATACATGTAACAGGGGGGTCTGGGGGGGGTCTGCCCCCCACCCGACTTAGGCCTCACCCCCCCAGCTGGGGCACCCCCCCCCCCCCCCGAGACGATTTCACCGACCCCCCCTCCGATTTTTCTGGCAAGTTAATTTTCGAGCAAATTTTTGCAATTTTTTACACTTTCACACACAAAAATTGCCAAAATCGCCTGCAAAACAGCACTTTTTAGCTGTATTTCAGCCAAAATTAGCGATTTTTGCAATTTTTAGCCAAAAAATTGCGATTTTTTTCGATTTTTGAGCGTTTTTTAGTGCCCACCCCCCTCCCCCAAAATTTTGGCTCAGACCCCCCCGGCCGGCGCCAGACCCCCCCAACCCCGCCTCCCCCCATCGGCGGATGACCTGTTACATGTATGCCAAAACTAGTACCTAGCAGCTGTCGTACGTTTTAAATAGTCGTTTTGAAACATACTTCGTACAATTTTCCGATAGGTAGGTAGATTTCAAAATTCAATTCCAAGCTAAATAAGCGCCCAGGGGTGGCTATTTAGAACGAATTAATTAGATTAGACCCCAGTACACATGGGACCTCTACAACTTTCATGCGTCATGCGACCCAAAACGCTCCGACGCACTGATAAGGAGTTATTCGCAAAAAAAAATTAAAATTCGCTCATTTTTGAAATATAGTACATTTTAGCATATGCCACATACCCAACCAGGCAACTTGCAACTTGAAAATTTTACACCCCATTTTCAAAATCCTGGATACGCCACTGGATCGTGGCTCCGTAAACTGCCTTGCGGGTAGGCAGACATGGGGTAGCATTTCGTCTGAGGTGGCTGAGGGAGGTTGGCGCGCCTGAGTGGGGGCTGAGGGGATGGTAAACCAAAAAAGTCCCATTTTTCAGAGCACAGCACAGGGAAAGCGTCTTTTGAGATACGGTTACTGCGATCTGTTAACGTACAGTTACAGATCGCATAACAAGATCGCATTTAGCGTAGTAACGATGTGATAATGCGGCGCGGCGCCTCTGACTGATGATGCGTTAAATGAGATCTGCTAATGTACAGTTACAGATCATCTGCAACAATCGCATTAGCAGATCACGTTAACCGTGCTACAACAGTCAGCACTGCGTTCTGGAATGGCTTTGGTTGATTCGTATTTAACGCATTTAACGTATTAACGATGTGCTAATGAGATCTTTGTAGACAGACCGTCTTACGATAGTTAAATACGATGATAAGCTACGGTTAATGCGGTTACAAGGACGGTTAATGCGATTACAAGCTACGGTTAATGCGATTACAAGGCACGGTTAATGCGATCTCTAACTGTACATTAGCAGATCGCAGTAACCGTATCTCAAAAGACGTTTTCCCTGTGCAGGTCAGTTTGCCGCCCTAATGTTACACTAAGGCCAATTTCCGTGACCTGTATAAGGTTGAGCATTCCGTGACTGACGGAAAATCGTATGTTTTCCTTCCATGGTGTTGGTACTATCTGTTCAGGTCTACAATGCCACATCGACCAGCAACAGCAGCTCGTTCAGGGTGTCCGGAGCGCAGATAGGGGTGATGGTGTCGTGGTGCAGCTACGCGTCGATGGTTCTGGTCGTTCTCTGTCTCATCAACGGCGACATCCAGCGCAAGAAAGTGCACCAGTTGATAGCGCTGAGCTCTGCAGTGCTGCTGCCCACAGCCATCTGGCTCAACTTCATCACCGACGAGAACTTTGCTAAGCTGGACAACGACTGCGTCTGGGTGTCGGTGTTCCCGGGACTGCTCTGTGCCCTTTTCCTCCATCTCACCACCTGGCCTGACCGCAGCCTCCTCTTCGGCGCCTTGGCAGTGCTCTGGACCTTGGGCCATCTCCTCCTGTCCATGTGGGTGGCCGCCTTCCATCGTAACACCACGCGCATTGTTATGCAAGTGAGTTGGAGACCTACAGTACACAATGATAGTTCTCTCTCCCAGAGCAAACTTTGCATTAATAGGAAATACATGAGTGTAAACGTAAGCAGACCATTTTATTTGGGGTTTATAATCACAAGCTCAATATTGATCGTTCCCTCTTTTGGCGTTACCAACATACATGTAGCGTGGGGGTCGAGGGGGGTTCGCCCAGAAGAGGTCCAAAATTTCAAAAAGCTCCAACAAAATGCGCCTGGAAATGCGTTTTTAGTACGTTTTTCTCAGTAATTAATTAGGAAAAATAGCTATTTTAAGCTGCCAAATAGCGTTTTAGAGCTAAAAACAAGTAAATATTAGCAGCGAAGAATGTCGTTTATTTTCTTGCTAACCCCTTCCCACCTGTAGTGCCGTGGTGTGGCATCGGAAATTATTCACTTGCTCACCTTTTGAACGACGTCCTTTTATGATAGACTCCGTATATTAGGGTTATTTTTGGTTGGGAGGGTTCCCAAGGATTTTGGTAGGTCAAGCAAGCACCTTCCACACTCAAGTTTTAAGTTTCCGGTTTGAAACATGCTTTACCCCACTGTTCCCGTATTTTGCCTGCACGCAGAAATAAAACATGTGGACCAACCGGTATTCTGTACATATGTATGTTTCTCACATATTTTCCCACGTTACTTCCACGTTAGAAAGAGAAAGAAGAAAATTTGCACTGATTGATTTTACATACAGTATGTATAGGATAGTTCACATAAAATGTATCTTGTAGCGCTTTGCAAGCTCAGAATCTTTTTTGCGGACTCAATCGGCTGATTTTTGGTTATGATAGGTGGATATACTTCGCATTTTACTGTTTCAAATTTCAGCAAATTCCTCACGCTGCACCACTAGTTATGCACTTCAACGTCACCACCACTGTTTTCAATCACTTTCTGCAGACGCTGGATGTATCCCAGGAGTGTTTTTCCGTTTTATCCTCTTCCCAGTTTTGTCTTTGCACATTGCCCTTTCCATCAGCTTTTCATTCATACTACCACCGGGCCGGTGGATGCTGGGATCGCATGGGGCTCGCGTTCTCTCCAAAACTTCAGACAGAACTTTATCTTCACCCACCATCACAGTGCTTTTTGGTCCACTCAAACCACCCCGCACATTTTGCACATTCCATCACCGAAAGCATGTTGCATTTAACCGAAAAATCCATCCTCGCGCCGTTAAAAGCATCGGATTGTGTTGGAAACTAAATGAAGCGTCAAAGCGGAAATTTCAAATTGTAGAATGCGAATTATGTCCACGTATCATATAAAAAATCAGCCGATTCGGTCGACAAACAAGAAAGTTCTGAGCTTGCGAAACCCGGCGCGATTTGTGAATCACCGTGTGCATTCCGCCTGCATGGGTTGGGAGACTTGAGGACTTACAGTCTACTCCACCCCTCGCAGATCGACAATTTTACTACCAATACTTTTTATTTTTTTGGAATTCTGCTTCCCCTCCTTTGGCAACTCATACCCGCCCAGATTTTCCCGGCTCATCTATACATAGTATCACTTTGCTGAAAAATTTGTTTTACGCTTCGTTTTACTCTGATAATTGCTGCAACAATGGCGACCATGCCAGAGGCTAACAGGGGTCTGGGGTCTGTGTGTATGTAAGAGGATAAAGAGAGAAGGGTTGTAGTTGGGTGCTCAACTGTTGATCATGACAGCCACGGTGATGGTTGGGATGTACAACTCGATCTCGGTCACTAAACAACGCTCCGAATCGCGACACTCTCTCAGTCAAGCTGTGGACAGACGTACGCAACTGCAGTACGAGAAAGAGAGACAGGTACCTCCTTCCTACCTACGTATATTACTTTTCGTCTAAAACGTTGAGCCTTGCTTTTGTTTTTTTGGCAGAGATTCGTAGATTGTTGTCGAACTCGGATACGTGTTTATTCCAATAAGCCGCGCCCTCCAATAAGCCACGTGTTTAGAGCATTCTGAAACAAATAAGCCGCGCACGGCCTATTGAAATCAGGAGACCTACAGGCGCAAATGACACCTTTGTATGGTAAAATTGCGTTCCGCTGCATTTTTTCAAAGCTATCTAAAACGGATACGGTCCTTGCCCCTTATACTGTACAGCCCCAGATCATGTCCGGAATAAATATGCCGCGCCCTCCAATAAGCCACGTGGAAATTGGAATAAACACGGTACCATCAGATCAGACCCTAAAATCCAATAGCCAAACAAAATACGTACCGGTTTAGATCATACATGTAATAGGTCATCCGTCGAAGGAGGAGAAGCGTTGGGGGTCTAGCGTCGGCCGGGGGGATCTGAGCCCAATTCTAGGGAGGGGGTTGGGTACTAAAAGCGCTCAAAAATCGCAAAAAATCGCAAGCTTGTGCTAAAAAATCGCTAGTTTCGGCTCAAATACAGCTAAAAAGTGCTGTTTTAAAGGCGATTTTAGCAATTTAGTGTCTGAAATATTAAAAAAATGCAAAAATTTGCTAAAAAAATGACTTGCCAAAAAAATCGGAGAAGGGAGGTCGGAAAAAATCGTCTCGGTGGGGGGGGCCGATCGGGGGTCCGGCCTAAGTCGGGTGGGTGGGGTGGCAGACCCCCTGAAGCCCCTGTTACATGTACGGTTTAGGTTTATGCTTATTTGAGCTTCTAATCGAGTAACAGTTGTCATGCTTTTCTGTGTTAACATTAGACCGGTCAGATAGATGTTTCATTGTATAAGTAAAGCGACAGTTCTGTATATATAGCGATGCTGTGTGGTAAATACATGTACGTATCTGTTGTTTTTACTAAACTGAAGCAGTTCGATATACAGGGTGTCCCAAAAAAATGACAACATTTCTTTTTGCTGCCATTTTCGCAATTTTTGACCAAATTGTCTGAAATTTGAAACATAAATGCCAAGAAAGTGGGAATTTTATATGTTAAAATTTGGTGCATGAAGATTGACACAGTCCTGAGAAATTCAACAATATATAAAATTGAGAAATATCAATTAAATGTAGAAACAGCATCAAAAATGGAAAGTTTTCTTTTTGCTGTATCTTCTTTAATTTAGGTCGGAATTGGATGAAATTTTGAATATATGCGCAGAATAACGGGTTGATTTGTAGATCAAAAGTTGGCGCATGAACCCAGCCCCGCTCTTGACATGAAAAATCCCGATCACAATACAACGACAACATTGATTTTCGCGCCCCTTAGCTGTAATGAAGCTCCTGTAAGCTTAATTCAGTCTGTCACGACAAATATGCTAAGAAATATTTATGATGCTTATGGGAAACGGTTGCAGCAATGTATTAACTCAAACGGAGGTCATCCGGATGGTGTTCTTATTCCTTAGTTCTCAGAGTTTGCACGTTCTTCATTTTGCTGCAGTAAAAACTCTGATTTTCTTTAGTTTCCAAGTACTAGTGGTATGGACTAATTAATGACAGAACTTTTAACCTACAAAATATCTGCGCATATATTCAAAATTTCATCCAATTCCGACACAAATTAAAGAAGATACAGCAAAAAGAAAAGTTTCCATTTTTGATGCTGTTTCTACATTTAATTGAAATTTCGCAATTTTATATATTTTTGAATTTCTCAGGATTGGGTCAATCCTGATGCACCAAACTTTAACACATAAAATTCCCACTTTTTTGGCACTTATGTTTCAAATTTCAAACAATTTGGTTAAAATTTGCGAAAATGGCAGCAAAAAGAAATGTTGTCATTTTTTTGGGACACCCTGTACAATGCGTTGCATTATTAAAAAAGGTACTAATAACTGAAAGCGTAATTGAAGCGTTCAGAAGAAGAAATGCCTCAGTCTATAAATAGATGAAACGAGAAAAACGCGTTCAAAGTTTTCGGTCAGCCTGAAATAAATTGTGCAAAACGGTATGCCCTAAAGTGTATAATCCCAAAAGAGGCCCATACCAGTGCTACTCTGCACCTGAGTTTGGGCCACCACATGTTTCCTGAGTTGCATATTTTTAAAAATTAGTGATAGTGGACTTAGGCTGTTTTAAGGTCTAAACCATAAAACAGCCTAAGTCCATATTCACAAATTTAAAAAAGATCAGTAAGAGTGGGAGGAGAGCAGTATAACTAGTAGGCTTGATTGCCTTCCAGAACTCCGGCTAGTGGATTAGAATCTATCTTACCATCAATCTGCAGATTAAAAATAGAGCTACAATAATCTGAAATGTAAAACCTACGTAATAATCTGAAATGTAATCTGAAATGTAAACCCGATTTTCATGTTTAAACAATGATTATTGAGTGAGAAATTTGATTTCAAAATTTTATCAACCTTAGTAAATGATGGAAAAATTGGTGATTTTCAGCCGTTAGCTAATTTACTCCAGAACCTGTAGGTTTACGCTGGCGTTCTTTCCACCATTCTGTGGCTTAAGGATAGCGCTACAATAATCTGAAATTATAGAGCATAGATTTTAGATTTTAGGGGTTACAGATAAGCTATTGGGGCCGAAAGGGGGTCGAAAATTTTTTCTTCAAAACGCAATTCGACCGATGCTTCTTAAGGTAGTCTAAAAGTACTCTAAAACCTCCGATTTTTAAGTCTAAATTCTGATTAGTAAGCCAGAACATCAAATTCGAAATTTTGATCCAATAGTTAAGGAGCTCGATTTCTGTACCTTCAAATATTATTATTTATTAGTGTATCAACTTTCAGCAGTCTAGACCAACGTTTTTATTTTGTGTGTGATTATTGAGGCTCTTGACTTGGACTTAGGCTTTTCTTCAACTGAATTTCAAGCACTGTTGGTGTTATGACATAGAATGTTTTTAGCTGAAACAATTTGTATTGAACATGTCTATAGTTAGGGGATTGTCCTGCCGAGTAGAACTCAATTTTTTCAAAAAGTGGACTGAGGCATTTCTTCGTCTGAACGCTTCAATTTTGCTCGAAATTCAGCTGTTTCACATTGGTTCATGTGCCTACTATTAAGGCAGTGAGAATTGTTGCAGGAGCAGCTGCTTCTCAGTATCATTCCACCGCACTTGGCGGCTCAGGTGAGAGGCGCCATGTACGTAATCGCCGAAAACGGCGAGGAGAGCGGTCGGAACAAACAGAAAAAGCCCAACAAACTCTTCCACGACCTGCACGTACAACTGCACGAAAATGTCAGGTCAGTAAACACTCGACAGATACTACTGTACCTAGAGACAACTTGTTCAAAGAACGGCAATTTACTTGCCGCTTTAGTTTGAGCAAATGGATCGTCAGGCTTTTGGTCTCATTTGAACGAGCGCGCATTAGCCGATCGATTGGTTGGTGGCCAGGCAAAAGGAACCTACTGAGTAGGGTACTGTAAACTTTTAAATTGAGCGAGTTCAGCACACTGCGATTTTCTTCCGTTTTCTCAGGTTCTTAATGTTTTTTATGGATTTTGTCTCAAACAGTCTGGCACTTTTGCACAAATCTGAGCGTGCCTCCGGTAAGCATTTATTCGAGAACTAATTGCTAAGTATGCGGCAGACTACATCCAGGCATTCTGTCAACTGAATGGAGGCCCTTCGAAAACACCCTACTCTACCCACTCGTAGATTAGGTTTGCTTTTAGCGCCTTTTCTTCACGTATAGCATAGGAATTTTACATGCTGGTTACTGAAGGCATCCCGAGCAATGTGGGAAAGTTAGCTTAGGGGCTGGGCAAAAATGACGTTATCGGTTAGGGGGACTGGGTTTGCCAAATTATGACTTACAACTGATGACTAAGGGGGACAGGGGTTCGGCCAATGATGACGCCACTTTTGTCTCATAGGGGAATTTTGATAAATTAGCCTTCAAAAACGCATTTGAAAGACATTCTGAGCCTAAAATTAACAGTTTTAGTAGTACGTATAAGGAGGCCTGGTTGGGATTCTGACCGACAACGGCGAGAAAATTTTGAAAAATTAATTTAAACGCATTTAAAACGCATTCTGGTCATCATTAGAGCCCTGCACAGCCCGCCCGGCAGAGAATTTTGGCTGGGTTGTTCCGGTTGGAGCCTGCCCGGGATGGATTGGGCTATTTTTTGAAATCTAGATTGTACTTTTAGTCAAGACAAGCTTTTCTTTAAATCTGTTTTATGTTTAGGTTTGTTGCATAATTAGAAATGTTTCTTTTGTACGTACTGTACTGTACGTAGTTCTTGCACAAGTGATTTTGCAAGATTTTTCGGCGATTTTAGCTTTCCCGGAAAGGGCCGGACGTTTACAGTAGCCCACTCGGTGGTTTGTTCTTGACCTGTAGCCAACCAATCGATCGGCGAATGCGCGCGCTTTGAGACAAAAAAGCCAAACTCAAACTAAAGCTGGAAGTAAATTCCCGTTTTTTAACAACCTGTATTTCTGACTGTAGGTACAGTACTGTTGGCAGAAAATGACCCGCTTGTTTTTTTTGGTTTTCGGAACAAATTAAAATGGCTGCCATTCTGTCAACTTTGCACCGAATTAAACTATCTTATCGCACGATTATTTTTATTACAGCAACTCTAAAATCAAGGCATGTCGGTATATTTTTGCCATTGCAACAGTATAAATAAGTTAGACCTAGCTAGCGGGATCGTAGGATTTTTCCCGCCCACTCGGCCGACTTTTCACGGGCGCAATTTTTGGGAATATTTTAACGCAACCTTTTCCTATAATATCGAACATGAAAATGCTAAGCTTGTCTGTTGTAAAACAACCACATTTTGCTGTATCTGAGCACATATTAACGATTTTAGCCCAGAACACCGATTTTTGGTTGTCTCCTCCGAATTTGGGCTCAGTTACCCAGGTTGGCTGAACTCCCACACCCTTCCCTTCAGCGGATCAGGGTTACAGATACAGTATGTATGTTAACATAGAAAGTGACGCTCGTGGTCTCATTCACTGACTGCGAACGGATGTTGTTTTGATATGATAGACGCGAACTAGCAGCAAATAAAAACCGGTTCTTTTGGGGAACATGTGAAGCATTACTATCACAAAGACTGACCGACTCTCTGTTTGAAGCCTTGAAAATAGGGATGCAACCGAAGTTCGGTATTATTCGGTATGAACCGAATAATTCGGTTACTAGTACTTCGAATTCAGTATTTTTCAAACCGAATAATAATACCGAATATTGTAAAACCGTTAAAATTGTATTGTTTTGCTTATGTTTGTGCAGAAATCACCGAGATATTTCTTCTTTTACATCTCTCTGTTCATTTACTATGCTAAAATTTTGGCAAACAATGACTATTCATACAAAAAGTCAACGAACTTCAAGGTCAAGGTTTAACTTTTCGGCCTTTTCAGTTCAGTACTGTACGTTGTCAGCTTTCCACTTCTTAACCTACCGGAGTTTTCCATTTACGAGACCTGGTCTTATAACTGGAAAATGCCCACATTTAGGATCACTTTTTGGCGCCCTTTTGAAGACCATGGTCATATAACTGGAAAATGTTATTTCACTGCAAAAATGGATTTTTGGCCAATAGTTGAATTTGTTTTTCACCTAGATGGCTGTTCCAGACATGCCTGACCAGTTTACGCTTGGCTTGTAAAACTTTACTTGAAATTATAAGAAGAAAAGTTGTGTTGAAGCATAGCAGGTACTGTATAGCGTTCAAAACAAAAATCAGAATCATGCTTTATCTACAGGGTGTGTCAAAAAAAACAACCCAGCAGAGTTTTTGCTGTAGCAACCGCAACCGATTGGAATGAATCCTGCTTTAAATGAAAGATAAATAAATTCTTGAAAGACTGGTGAAGGCCTTATTAAGATACGATGCTTAGTTCCTGAGATAATTGCTTTCAAAATCAAAACAGAGATTTTGGCAGTGAACAAGAGCGATGATTCCATTGCACTTCACAACAAAACGGATTCTTACTGCTGAGGGGCAACAAGACTTTTACAAATGAAGTAACCAAGCATGTGTGGCACCAGAAAAACCTCGTTACGTTAGCCCTGAGCAGTAGGAATCGGTTTTATTATGAAGTGCAACAGAATAATAAAAATCGCTCTTGTTCATAGCCAAAATCTGTTTTGAGTTTGAGTGCAAATATCTCAGGAACCAAGCATCATATTTTAATAAAGGCTTCACCAAACTTTCAAGAATTAATTTATCTTTCATATAAAATAGGACTCACTGAAATCGGTTGAGATTTGCGGCTGCTACAGTAAAAAATCTGCTGTGTTGTTTAATCTCTGTTGTGCATTGCCAAAATCTCTGTTTTGACTTTGAAAGCAATTATCTCAGGAACTAAGCAACGCATCTTAATAAAAGCTACACCAGTCGTTCAAAAATTTATTTATCTTTCATTTAAAGCAGGATTCATTCAAATCGGTTGAGATTTGCGGTTGCTACAGCAAAAAATCTGCTGGGTTGTTTTTTTTTTGACGCACCCTGTATATTATGTACTTTTACCCTTGTTTTCTCACAATGGACAGCTTTTGTTCGCTTTAAGAACAGTTAATTGTGTGCTAAAATCGGTCAATTAAACTAAGACCATGGTCTTTTAACTGGAAAATGGGTGTCTATGAACCAAGTTTTCTGACCACCTATTTGAAGACCATGGTCTTATAACTGGAAACAAAAACCTTCAAAACAAAAGTCATTTAATAAACGGCATCGGTCAAAGTTGAACAGATATAGGCGAGACTGTTGAAGCGATTATTGAGTCTACAGTGTTATAAATTCTACAGTATCCTCTTTGCGGATATCGTCAATTTCACGCCGCTTACCGCCGCGCTCAGCGCCAAGCAACTGGTGACGCAGCTGAATCGACTCTACAGTCAGTTCGACCAATTGGCTCAGGTTAGACAGTCACGTGAGCTTTTCTGGTCTCTGATTGATTGCTTTGTAGGACCTGCAATGTATGAGAATAAAAATTCTCGGCGACTGCTACTATTGTGTCAGTGGAATGCCTGTTAATCGACCGAACCATGCAGACAACATTGTACAGATGGGTCTTGCCATGATCGAAATTATAAAGTATCTTATTATTCATGTTTCTTTTAACACTTTGATGCCGTCCATAAACTACGACGTTCAGAGAGGGGGTGGGGTGGTTAGTTGAACATCGGAAGCGTCGCAGGGGGTAGGGGTAGGCATCGAAAACGTCGACGTTATTTGAGTGACCAAGAAGCTTAAGTCGTCCGCAACTGTTTTACAAGGGAAACTCGACACAGTTCATGTTTCCAACTGCCAAAACAGTAGGTAACTGTCAAAAAGTTTCTTTTTCATAGCTTCTACAGTACTATGTAAATTTTATGTACATTTTCAATGTCGGAGACAGTGCCAAGTTTAATTGGGAGGGGGTGTCAGTCAAAAACGTTGTAGTTTTTTTGGGGTGTTGTGCCGAAAACGTCGGGAGGGGATGGGGGTGCAAAATTTTGAATTTTTGAACGTCGTAGTTTATTGACAGCCCCTTTAGACAGTCAGGCACTTAACGCCGTTTATGGTACCGACACCATATAAGGTGCCGGTACCATATGGTACCGGTACCGTTGGTGGTGGTACCATATATGTATGGTACCATAAACGGCGTTAAGTGCCTGACTGTTAGATGCTCAGCAATTCGAGAAGATACCGAGTACATACGTCTTTGTAGGTCTTTACGGGAATTAACGGGTATCGATGTGGACATGCGTATCGGAGTGCATACGGGTTCGGTGCTGTGCGGCATTTTGGGTCTGCGCAAATGGCAGTTCGACATCTGGTCCGATGACGTCACACTGGCTAATCACATGGAGTCTGGAGGCAAGCCGGGGTATGTCCAATTTGTATTGTACCCAGCCACTTTTGACTAGGATTACAATGAGGAGATGAGGTTTTTTAACCCCACTGGAGAACGAAGCTAAACTGGGCAAACAGGCAGCAGATTACTAATCACATTCTATTTCCCACGGGTTCACACGCTCTGAACGCACAAACAATGTTTCAGATTCAAAATTTATGTTACGCTGTTTATAAGTAAGTGTTATGTCTGCTCGCTTATTAATGTATGGACTTGGGCATACTACTGTATTGTTCACCGACTCCCCTAGCCGAGACTATTTCTCTCCGATTTTTCTGGGACGAAATTTAGAGTTTCAGACACTAAAATTGCAAAAATTCCCTGCTGAAACAACTACTGTTTGAAACACAAATACATGGGCTGAAATACAGCTAAAAAGGGGCCGTCCATAAACGACGTCGTTCCAAAATCCCGATTTTATGACCCCCCTCCCCGAAAATCGCCTTGCGTCGTTTCTGGCGCCCCCTCCCCCCTAGGCGAGGTCGTTTTCCGTTCACCCCCCCGATAAAAGTGCAGTACATGCAGTATTGTCATTTTTTCTTGTTGCCATACTATACAATGAATTGAATATATCCCTTCAGCCACTCTGGGAAGCTTTTCTGAATGTAGAAATCTTTGACAGAATGTACATAAATCGAAAATAATACATTCAAAGTTACCTAAAATTCCGAAAAAAACGACGTCGTTTTTTGCTACCCCCTCCCCCTCCTGGTGCATCGTCTATCGTCGCATTTCAGCCGGGCCCCCTCCCCCTTTGGAACGACGTCGTTTATGGACGGCCCCAAAGTGCTGTTTTACAGACGAGTTTGGTATCTTTTGTGTCTGAAATAGCATAAGATCGCAAAAATTTGGATTTGAGTAGTCGAAATTCACAGAAACTTTGCCTGATTCTCTAACCCCTCCCTCCTTCGGCGGATGATCTGTTAGATGCGTGATGATGGTTACAGATTCAATAGGAGAAAAGAAACAAAATTTATACACCTTACGAAATATTACGAGTCTGTTTCCGTTTCACAAAAACGGTTTGCTCCGAGACGAGATGCGCATTATTCATCAAACCATCTGGTAGGTAAGATTGTGCGACGAACTCGATTCAGTCACAATTGTAGTGGTTGCACTGGCACTAACAAGACTGCATTCGAGCAGAGTTTGTTTGAGATATCCATTTTTTATCTCTCTAATTACGAAGGTAAGCAACCGATTCCAACCAAGGCGCTCTTGGAGCGCCGCCGTGCCTCGTCCTTCACGCACCACCTGATTCACCGTAGTCCGTTTGTACAGTAACCAATTGTCGGCCGTAAAGTGCACGGCCGAGTTGAAATGCACCTCACCAACACGATTGCACAGTTGTCGCACCTGCTCCTAGAACCGTTATGCTAATTATTAGATAGCTTGGCTGGCTCAGTGGATCAGTCTAATTTTTGTTTTTTTTTACATTAATAACATGCAACCAAAGTTAGCTTGAGATAAAGCTATAACTCTCAACCATTATGACCATACACACGGCGAATGGTTGCGGTTTGGGCCAGACCAGGGATTGAGTGAAAAGTCTGAACGTCAATAGAGTATTGCAGTCAGGCACTTAACGGCGTTTATGGTACCGACACCATATAGGGTGCCACAACAGTCGCCGAACGTGGGGGTACCATACATGGTACCACTGCCCTTGGTACCCGTACCATATATGGTACCGGCACCTTATATGGTGTCGGTACCATAAACGGCGTTAAGTGCCTGACTGCATTGCAACACTAAAATCGCTGAACAATCGGTAGAAAGCGCTAAATATGGACTTCAGATCATATTATAATCGCTGCTTCACAAGAAATTTTAGCAATTTTTTTGTCTGAAATTTGAAAAAAATTGACCAAAAAATTGCGTGCCACAAAAATTGGAGGGTAGAGATTGGATTATTCGTTTCGAGGGGTCCGGATTGCTAGATTTACCCTTTGCCGGTAGCGGGCAAACTCAAAAAATCTTGCTGCTACGTTACATATTTGATCATGACATGACATCGTAAGGTTAAAAACAGGTGGGGATATTCAAACAATGCAGTAGAATTGGAGGGTAAAAGAAATCTTTGTCCTCAATTATGTCTATGTTCATTTACTGTTTTACGCCTGACGAAAACAACACGAGAACGCTGTTATTAGTCAAGTCTTTATCTTTAGTTTGTGCTTGCAACATTCTTTTTTACAGCAGGACTATACTGATGCACATGGCAACCTTGTTTCCAAAAAACCACTCCGATAATACATCAGAACAAAGAAGCATTCTCTAAGGTTGGGTAAACCCCATTTAAATAAGAAAAATCACTAGATTAGGTTCTAAAACTGTTGACCGAATGCGAATTTGAAGGCTAATTTCTAACATCCTCTCATGGCTTCTAAACTTTGCCCCATGCTACTCACAGTCTAAACAACCCTCACCTCATATTCGTGTTCCAAATAATTGGTCACGATATCATCTAAGAACAGCTCAATTCTTCTAGCCTGTGCTTGTAAATTTGGTTCCAGCAACAGTTCTTCCGGAGGTAGCGCAGGGTCGACTTGAAAGTAGTGAGCAAAAGTCGGTTTATCCTTGATAAGCGCCAACAAAATGCCCTCTCCAATACGTTTGGTCTTGGCCGTCTTCCAGCTGCTCCTAATAGCGGCCATTTCGACAGTCCTCAGTTTCCAGCCGCCCCTAACCAGAACGGTCTGCATTCGCCGTGTGGTTTTGCGGCGCAGAAAGCCGAACCAGGAGCGAAGCAGAGCCCACATAACTGCTAATGAGTGCGAAATGAGCTGCTCAGCTCGACTGATGAAACTCGTTACCATCGCGCAGGTCATACGCCGCGTTGCCTAGGGCGAAAGCCACTTAAGTGGGCGGCCGGTTGGTCGCACTTATTGAACACCACTCAACAACAAACGCAATTAGGCCAGGGAACGCAGCAGCCAGGTTGTAATTAGGTTAGCAGGCACGCTGACCTGCTCTCTAGGGTGGCACTACGAAGGTGTTGACGCTTTGCCACAGCAACACTAGGAGAGAAGCCAAATAAATTAGGTGCTGAAAAATATATAAACTCCGTGTAAGTGATTAGATTGAGAGATGCGTGACACGGCTTTGTAATGCGACAGTGGGTGGTGGTGAATCTTTATGATTAAACAAGGTTCAAGTGGTTGGGCCAAAGAAAAACAAGGGCTCAAGGGGTTGTCAACCAAAAACGTTGTAGGTTGGGCTGTAAACGTCGCAAGGCGTTGGGAGGAGGGTGGGGGTCCGAAATTTTGAATTTTTAACGCAGTAGTTTATGGACGGCCCCATTGCTTTGCTCGCTTCATTCCCACTCCGCAAAAATCATGTTTACGGGAATCTTATTTTTCCACTATTTATTCTACCTGAGCCACACGATGTATGTACGTATGTGCATGCATCTAAAAGGTCCGGGCCGGACTGTTTCAGGTGGTAGGGGGCTTTGTCAGGAGGGATCCAAGGGTTTCAAGGGGTAAGGGATTTCGCCCAGGCAGGGGGTCCAAAATTTTAAAAGGTTCCAAAACGGCTGGAGATCTGTTTTTAGCAAGTTTTGTTCAATAAGAAGGCCAAAAATCGCTGTATGCAGCTGCATATATGGGGTACCATATATGGTGCCACTAGCCTAGGTACCGGTACCATACATGGTGTCGGTACCATAAAAGTGCCAGACTGTACCAGTAGTTGTAAAGGGCGGGCCATTTACTGTGTTTCGTCTTTCTGTAACTTTTGCGTTCTTCAGTAAATTTCGCTGAAATCTAAAAACAAAATGCACGGGTACTCAGAATTTTTACTCTCAAAATTTTGGCCAGAACTGTCACTTCATCTCCTAGTTATGCACTTCCATGTATCACACACCGGCTAGCATAAAGAATAAATCGGCCTTAACTATTAAAAATTTTAGCAAAGTGCACATTACCAAAACCACGCGTGACATGCTGATGGGCGACTACGAATTTGTGGACGCCACTACAGACGAGGAATACGTGTTAGCTCACAGCGAAATGACCTTCTTCATCGAACCAAAGCCACTCACCTCCACCGATCAAGCAGGCACCGAGAAGTTAGCGCACAATAACGTGTGAGTGGCTTTTTTTGCAGGCCAACCCAATCTATAACAGAATGAGATGGACATAAAAAGCGGCTTCCATTCGGTTGGGAGCCATTGAAATTAATGAAACGACGTCCATTTTCAGCAGTAGACGCACTTCGGCCAGACCGTCGGTGCCCAACGGCGCCGTGGACGGGGTCGGCCCGACCACCCACGAAGATCACTCACCTCACTCCAGACACAGCACACACAGTTTGTCGCTGCCTCAGGCTGTGATACCGCAGATGACCAGGGGACAGAAAATGTCCAAAGCTGTCGAGTCGTGGGGAGCTGCCTCGGCGCCGTTCGCAGCCTTCCATAGAAGGAGATCGTCGGATAGAATTAGAGAAGCTGTAAGTTGGTTTAAAGCTTGTCAGCTTTTTTTGAAACTTATGTCACAACAGTTGACTGGCAGTGGTTGAAGGAGTTTCGGTCTAATCGGTCGGCCATACCCCCAGCTCCCGACCGCCCCTGCCGGAGGGAGAAAATTTTCGCTTATTTAAGGCAAAGTAGGCGTTTTTTGGACCTTTTCGCCCCCCCGAGGTCTCCAGCCCCCCTCCGGATTTTTCCGGCCCATGTAGGGCGGCAGCTTGAATTGGATGCTAAGAATTTATTTACTTTTTGCTGAAATCGAGGTTTTTCTGCTCACTTTTCGCAGAGATAGGTTACTACTTTTCTATATAAAATTCAAAATTCTTCAGAAAAATGTCTGAGGGGTAGAGTGGGCGGGGGGGGGGTGGGACCTCCCAGAACTTTGTTGTACAGTGTAAACAGTTTTCCCTTTCGGAAGTGCATCGAACATTGACAAACTGAGAGTAGAAATTCTAAAGTTAAAGAGTAAAGTGTTGGTCGGTTTCTGATGATCTTCATGTGCCGGTGTTGTTCAGCGTTTATGTACCAACCGACCTTTAAGTCGATCAGTGTTGGCCGACAGAAAGGCTAGTGTTCGCCTAAATGGGTGATTCCGAAAGAGTGCCCATCCTCCAATGTACTGTAATATTATAATAGGGTTTTTATATTTTCGTGCTCCAAATCAACAAGTATTGTGCATTGTGTTATGTTATGTGTTGGGGTTTCGTACATACACTGTAGATGCGGTATTGAGTTTTTCTGGTACTGTTCACATTCTACGTATTTTTTATTGTAATCATAAAAATATTATTAAAAACAGACCAAAAATTGTTTCAGAGTATGACGCTGATTGATAACAATCTGAGCACCTACTCACTTAACGATTTCATCCGGTAAGTTCAGCTTCTACTAATTTATTAGATTGGTCAGCATTTCTCATTTCTGTACCCAGCAGATAGTAGCAGAGGAGGTATAAAATTTTGAAGAGACCTGCTTGGAAAAATGCACATATTCTAGTACATAAATGAACAGTAGTTTGAATTGAAGTAGCCTAGCGGGGCCACTGGCCGGCAAAATCGAGAAAATTTATATAAATTAATTAGCCCTATAAGTCGCATTTAAGAGGCATAAAATTATCAGTTACAGTACTATCTACTGGCTTTTCTTATTATTGACCAATTTTTTCTTTCTGTTTCCTCCAAAAAGGCGTGTAAGTAGCCGTTCTGCTATTTCAGATTGATCGGTCAGTCGGGGGCGCACCCCCTCACTTGGTATCTGGAGTACAGGGACACTTTACTCAAATCCTCCTTCCGTTCTTTCGCCAAGCGAGCTTTCCTGCCAGAGGCTCTCATCCTGATTGTGGTGTTGCTGGGCATGGGCGCCTTTGACTCTCTCGTTCCCGTTGACTCCACTTCACTACTGTAAGTCCACCTTATACACTGTTGGCCGGAAAAAGACCGCCTGACCATTTTTCTAGTTTTCCGAATAATTTCAAATGGCCGCCATTCCTTCAGTTTTCAACCGAATGAAAAGATTTTTGGCACGATTATTGCTAGTTGTTTACAGTTTGTTTTGGCCAAGTCCTGGCCTGCTAGCCTTCTGTAGCCTGGAGCTAGGCCCTTCCGAATTGAACTGACCCAAATTTTCAGATGTCAGAGACTAAGTCTACCCACTCAGGAGTATTTTGCACAATTGGTATAGAAAATGTAATAAAAGTAAGCTTAGGCTATTGTACATACATATAGTATATACGTAGTGCACAAGGCATGGGTTACCCATCAAAAGGATTTAGAAGTTTGGCATAGCTATAGAACTGATTTCAGAACAGCGGTGTTAGTCTCTGGCACCATCATTCTCATACTGATCAGTGCATTTCTGGCAATGCTGCCGCGGGCCAAGCACATCAGCAACGTGAGTCCGACAGCCTCGGTTAAAAACCATTCCAAAATGATCTTTGTATGTATTTGTTTAGCCGATGGTGTTGATCGGACTCTCACTATTAATTTACATATTATGCAGCAGCTGCCTGTCAATCGGGCCGCAGGTGACTGATAAGAACTGGAGAGAAGTGAAGTGATGAGTATAGAGAGTTGTTCAGCTTCTCAAAGCAGTTCACCTGTGTCTGGAGCCTACTCTTCTCCTGCCGCCCTGCATCTTGCACGTGTTGGCAGTGTCTGTGCTCAGTTCGGTGCCGTTTACGCTGAGAGCAATGGCCGCCGTGGTAGTGTGTGCTGTGCAGACCCTGGTACTTGTGGTCAGCACTCCTTGTAGTGACGCGCCTCATGTCAACCAAACGTAAGCTTTCTTTCTTCTGTTTTGCTCAATCAGGCATTCAGCACACAGGCGCTACATTGCACGTATAAAAACAGATGCGATTATCTATAGATCGTGAAATATTACTACATTTTGCTTCCACGGTTGTGAAACATTATACTAATTTGAAACCAATACATATAAGAAAATAACGTATATAAATTCTGCTAAATTTTAGTAGATTGTTGCAACTAGTGGTTTCGAAAGCTAATATACCAGGTAAACATTTTCAGATAAATTACCAGATACTTCTAAACTTTGAAGATTTACCGGAGTTTACTGAACTGTTTACTGAGTACTTGAGCAGGTCTTTTAATAAAAACTCAGTACTTACAAGTACTTGCTGAATTGGAAAAATCTGGGTTTACTTACTGAGTTTTAGAAATTTGAGCTAGACAGAACACTAGATGGGGTGAGGGGGGTTTGGCCTTTCTAGACTGGGGGGAAATCTCAAACCACTCCTATTACATTTCATGTACATTGTAGGTATGGTCACTACAGTATGCATATGAATTTAACTTTCAGCCAATACCCGCACCTGTCTGGATTCGAGCACACCAAGTACGTGCAGTCGACATTCTGGAAAGTGTCAGTGGTGCTGAACTTGCTGCTGGCACTGAGTGTGGCTCTGCTTGTCAGCTGGCTGGTGCGTGATTGGTCACCGGCTGCAACTGACTGACCAATCAGCTTGCAGACAGAGTACGAGCACAAGGCCCAGTGGGCGTGTCTAGCCTCATTCAGGAACGAGCAGACCGATGTGCAGACCATGCAGGACGTGAACAAGTTGCTCATCCACAATATCTTGCCCACCCACGTGGTCAAAGTATTTCTCGATGACAAGAACCCTGTCGAGGCAAGGCAACGTCCCCCTCTCCTTTCTGCGGATGGCCTGCTATGACGTGACAGCTGTCTTTTAGGACATATATTTCGAGAACCATGACCACATATGTGTGATGTTTGCAAGCATTCCAAACTTCAAAGATTTTTGGAGCCAATGGGATAAGGAGCGCAAGTTGGAGTGTCTGAGATTGCTCAATGAAATCATCTGCGAGTTTGACAAGGTCAGCACGTAGTTCCTTCGGTGGACAAACATCAGAAACCAAAAACAATGCTACATAGTAGTTACTAGTAAAGTAAAGGGCGGTTCAAACAGTACAGCGGGACGTATTGTGAAATTCAATATTTTACCAACTGTAGTTGAAAGTCACTAATAAGAGTTGTTTGTAGCATACATGTACTAGGGGGGTTTGGGGGTTACCCCCTAGCTGAAAAAGCCAAACCCCCCTCCCCTCACCCCCCGAGACAGTTAAGGGACCCCCCGCCCGACCCAAAAATACAAGGATTAGTAGTGGCTCCAGTACTAACAAACTGGCTCAGAAATCACTGATTGTCAGCCTAAAATTCGCTTGAAAAGCCTTTGGGAACCGAATTTGGCGTTTCCACTGCTGATATTTAAGAGAAATCGGTGTTTTGGAAGCCCTTTTTGTCAATTTTTTGCTTGTTTTTAGCTGTAAAACGCTATTTGGCATCTTAAAATAGTGATTTTTAGCGTCCTTACTGAAAAAACGTACTAAAAACGCATTTCTAGGCGTTTTTGGAGCTTTTTGAAATTTGGGACCTCCTTCTGGACGAAACCCCTCCTCGAGCCCCCTCCCCCACAAGAGGAATCCCCCTAGGTCGGCCCGGAGCTGTTATGTATGGTTTGTAGCTCCTGTAAAAGTTGGCCCTGAGGCCTAAACAAAAAATTATAAGCAAAAAATAAGTTCAACAAACTGTAGTTTGCGGATAAAGAAAGAACATTGCCCGAAGCGCCGGTATACAGTAGGGTTCTGATTGTTATGTGATTGTATTTATGTATATGGTACGTTTCAGCTTTTAAACAAACCAAAGTTCAGTACTATAGAAAAAATTAAGACCGTCAGCAGTACATATATGGCCGCCTCCGGTCTGACTGACAGCAAACAGAAGGATAAATTGGAGGTACTTTGTCTCTTTAAACATATTACTCAGTTCCCTACTACATGTAGCAGGTCTATCGCCGAGGGGAGAGTGGTGGGCAAAATTTTCAGGGTTTCGGTATTAAAAAATCGCTCTATAAATCGCAATTTCGGTCTGAGAGCGCTAATTTTGGCTTAATAACTTTTACTTATACTTATACAAAAACCTTGCTCAAAAATCGGATGAGATCCTGTCTCAGCTGGCCAAAGCTCGTGAACCCCTGTTACATGTATTTTTGTTGCAATGGTTTGCTGAAAGCGTGTATTGTGTTGCAGGACTGTGTCAGATACTGTGCTACCATGGTCGATTTTGTAGTAGGAATGCAAGCTCAGTTGGAACACATAAACAAAGATTCATTTCAAGGCTTCAAACTGAGAGTCGGTCAGTTTTGCAATAGTTAGTATGCCTCATCAAACGAACCGTTTTATTTGCCCAGGAGGGTGCCAAAAATTTCAAAAAGCCTGGAAATGCTTTTTAATTAGTTAGCTAAGCAGCAAATTACGTTTAATAGTTAATACAAGCATAAACCGTAAAAGAGGTCACTTTGAAAGGGTTCAATGAGTATAAATGGTTTGCAGGCATGAGTTTCGGACCGGTTGTGGCTGGTGTAATCGGCGCCCAGAAGCCAATGTACGATATTTGGGGCAACACAGTCAATCTGGCCAGTAGAATGGACAGTCACGGTCAAATGGGCAGGGTGCATGTAAGAAATTTTCTTTTTTCTATACTAGCGCAGCACTTTATTACAAATATACTCATATATCGTCGCCACTATGGTAAAATGAGCCAAGTAAAAAATTGGAAAAAATGGAGTTAAGTGCGAAAAACTATAGCAAAAGCACCTAAAAACGTTTTGGCGAAGAAACGAAGTCGAAATTGGCTCTGTGTTAGGAGATACAGCCATGTAACCAGACGCATGTGCACGGACATCACCAGGTGATCCTGGTAAAATGAGCCAAGTGCTTTGTGCTTTTCCTGTTAGCTGACTTAATTTAACACAACTGACACATGCAGAATGTTTTGAACACCAATTATGTACTTGTATTTTAGGTAAAAACATTTAAACTGATATTGAAGCTAATTCACGAAAAAGTAACAAATATTTAAAACGCGATTTTCTCGATTTCGACTTTCTGTTACTTGGCTCGTTTTACCATAGTGGCGGCGATATATATATATATAACAGGAGGTATGGACTGAGGCATTTCTTCGTCTGAAAGCTTCAATTACGCTTTCAGTTATTAGTACCTTTTTTTAATAATGCAACGCATTAAATATAGAACTGCTTCAGTTTAGTAGAAACAACAGCTACATTATTTTATTTTACCGCATTATCTCCATATATACAGAACTGTCGCTTTACTTATACAATGAAACATCTATCTGACCGGTCTAATGTTAACACAGAAAAGCATGACAACTGCTACTCGATTAGAAGCTCAAATAAGCATAAACCTAAACCGTAAATGTAACAGGGGCTTCAGGGGGTCTGCCACCCCATCCACCCGACTTAGGCCGGACCCACGATCGGGGCCCCCCCACCGAGACGATTTTTTCCGACCTCCCTTCTCCGATTTTTCTGGCAAGTAGTTTTTCGAGAAAATTTTTGCGATTTTTTTGCAATTTCAGACAAAAAATTGCCAAAATCGCCTCTAAAACAGTACTTTTTAGCTGTATTTCAGCCCAAATTAGCAATTTTTGACGATTTTTGCCGAAAATTGCGATTTTTTAGCGTTTTTAGTGCCCAATCCCCTCCCGAAATTTTGCTCAGACCCCCCGCCGACGCAGGACACCCACAACCCCTTCCCCTTCGGCGGATGACCTGTTACATGTATGAGTATACTGTAGTTCAAACCAGACATGGGCTAGCATTTCGGCTGAGGGGGTAGAATTTTCAATTCCTGAGGGGGTAGGAGCGCCTGAGGGGGAATGAGGGGGTGGTAAGCCAAAAGTCCGATTTTTGGCCAAAATCAAGGGTTTTTTGCTTATTTTTCATTAAGATAAGACAAAATAAGCTATTCTGAGCTCATTTACACCTAATCCAGGCATATTTTTATCATAATTTTCTATACAAAATTCTTCCGAAAATTCCTGAGGGGGGAGCGGTCGTCTGAGGGGGGCAACCCCTTCAGCCCCCGTTGCCCATGTCTGGTTCAAACCACGAAAAGTTCGCCACCCACGGAATCTAACAAACCGGCACGGAAATTTGCTGCATACCTTATAAGTATGTCCAACATTATTGGCCCCGGCACATCAGAAGCTGTCTGAGAAAATAACTATGCCGGGAGCCCTCTGGCGTATGGGGCACCAGCGGCCGTCAGGATCTGACAGCATCATGACATCAACAGGCCGGGCGCTCTCTTAGTGCGGGCACCCAGCAGCATGGCTAGGAGTGGCTGGCAGTGAAAGAAGGGCAACGTCCGAGATGTCGAATCACGGGGGTCGCGAAATCGACCACGAGTCTGATCGTAGGCCGTAAGGTCCCCCGCACATCGGATCGGATTGGATGGCGGCCTATTCTTAACAATAGGCAGTCCACGAACTAATTTCCGTGCCGCACGGACAATGGAGCGCTTACCGTAGTTTGTACCTACTGTAGATATCTCAACTTGAAATGGTTTAAGAAAAAGCGGATAGCGTTTACTCACTCGTAGTGTTGAAGAAAATGAAAAACAAAAGACTAAAGGTGACTAAACTTTTTTCAGGTCACGCCCGAGGCCAAAGGAGCGCTGGAGTCGTGCGGCTATCAGTTCGAATCTCGCGGCAAAATCAAAGTGAAGGGCGTTCACGAACCGATCGAGACTTTTTTTGTAAACCTGGAGTCGAGGCTCACCTGAGCCTACCGAGAGAGCGCTTCCGGGCTATATTATATAAAGAGTGTAAACTGAATAAAAATTGCTATTTGTCACTGTACTATGTAAATTTGTGATTGATCGGCAAAGCTCGGGCGGCCCGAAATTCAATTCCGGCGCCAACTCCCGAAGGAAAATAGAAAATATTTGGGACCACCTGACGTGTAGAAATATTTTATTGGCGCGGCTAGAGGCTATTTTTGCAGGCGGCGGTACCCAGCTGCGTGTGCCAGCTCCCGACGGTATAATTCGGATCGGTGCGGCTATTTTCAGCCGTCTGTCACGCACTGCGATTTGATCGGCAAATAAAAAGCGCCTTTTTTCCTCCTGGACTATGGCTGATTTCGCTGATTAGGCTCGGTTCTGTGTTATTTTTGGCTTCTCAAATCTAAGTCACTAATAGCCAACAATGGTTTATTTGTGGTCTTTAGTGAGCACCCCTGTACAGTTGTTGTAAGTACGTAGATCAGAAAAGCTTTGGTGCCTGGTGGAACTTATTAGTTCGTACAGTTTGCCACTTAACGCCGTTTATGGTACTGGCGCCATATATGCTGCCCCTACCTTGGCATTGGTACCTGTACCGGAACCATAATATGGTATATTATATGGTACCACTAAGTTCAGATTTCGTGCTATGGTACATGTAGTTGTACCATATACGTATGTATGGTACCACCACAGTACCCGAACAACGCGAACGAACCCATTTTCCCAGTATCTAAAGACTTTTGAAGATGCAGCGCGTTTAGCTGCGAAATATATAGTTTGTCTGCTTTACTGGGGTCCACTGGTTCCGAACAAGTTTTATCTCTCATTACTGTATCTAAGATTCCATAATTTTCCAAATCTGATCGACACTAAACACATTGAGTCTAAATATGCTGTCTCGACTATTTATACCAGGGATGAACATTTTTCCGAGAAAACGCCGGTCTGTTTCTTTCAGTTTTTTTCCGTTTTTTTTCCAAAATCGTGGAAAAATTCCAGCTCAAGTTCTGGGTATCCTAGCCTGGTTTTATGATTCCTAACGCTTTCTAGCGCCTTCCTGAGTCTTTTCTGAACAAACATACACGTCTTACATTATATAAATCACGAAACAGCCATGAAACAGTGCTTGACGGGTTCCATCAATAAACGCTATATGCAAATTTTCTTAAAGCAGTTTGTATTTTTGTTTTATAATGCCAAATTTGGTCTTTTTTGTTGTTAGTCTAACAGTTTTGAGTCAGTCGGGCCTATTATACATAGCAAAAGTCCATTTTTAACTGACAAATGACATTAAATTAGCTAATTTAGCTTGAGCTTTTTCCCGCGATTTATGTTTTTTCCGACCCTTAGGAAAAAAACGGTTTTTTTTTCCGGAAAAAATTCACCGGAAAAAAACACACCTCACTCACATCCCTGATTATACACACCTTTTTAAACAGATCCCCTGGCTGTTGATTAGTAAACCTGATTATATTTCCAGCTGTAACGTTTTAAAGTTTCTTGTTTTCTTTCTTACTTATAAAATTTCTTAGACCACTATAGGTACCAGCAAGAATATATAACACCAAGAATGTTCCACTCGGCGGCTCGGCCGTAGTCAGCTGAGCGACCATGCGCTGCAACATAATCGCGCCTACGTAGGCGCGACGCGACCACGTAGGCGCGAAATCTATGCTGCTTACCCCTGCAGAAAATGGGTCTAGACTTGTCGTAAGCAGATAAATGTGCGCCAAATTCAAATTGTTCAAGTACTAGCACCCTCCTAATGGCCTCAAATCTTCAGGTGACCTCTGCCATTTGTTTCCTTCCAAATCGTACTACAACCACTTCGACATTCCAGTCCGCCACTCACGATTTGCATGCCACCGATCTTCGCCGAAGTACTATCCCAAGAATCGGTCGATTTGGGAGTGGAAGAAAGTGAAGCTGCCGATTTCCCTTCAGCTTACCACAACTTCATCCCTTCTAGCTTCCATACTCTTTGTTTCGATATGCCCTGGGGGGTCACCAGCCTAATCTTTTCTGATTCACTTTGAATCGTCCTGCCGAAGTACTATCCCAAGAATCGGCCGATTCAGGAGTGGAAAAAGATGAAGTTGACAATCTCCCTTCAGCTTTCCATTATTTTAACTCTTGTAGCTTCCATTCTCTTTGTTTCAATATGCCCCGGGGGGGCCGCCAGCCTAATCTTTTCTGATACACTTTGAATCGTCCTGCCGAAGTACTATCCCAAGAATCGGCCGATTCAGGAGTGGAAGAAGGTGAAGTTGACAATCTCCCTTCAGCTTTCCATTATTTTAACTCTTGTAGCTTCCATACTCTTTGTTTCAATATGCCCTGGTGGGCCGCCAGCCTAATCTTTTCTGATACACTTTGAATCGTCCTGCCGAAGTACTATCCCAAGAATCGGCCGATTCAGGAGTGGAAAAAGATGAAGTTGACAATCTCCCTTCAGCTTTCCATTATTTTAACTCTTGTAGCTTCCATACTCTTTGTTTCAATATGCCCTGGTGGGCCGCCAGCCTAATCTTTTCTGATACACTTTGAATCGTCCTGCCGAAGTACTATCCCAAGAATCGGCCGATTCAGGAGTGGAAGAAGGTGAAGCTACCGATTTCCTTTCAGTTTACCACTATTTTAACTCTTGTAGCTTCCATACTGCTTCGATACCTTCTGGGCCTCCAGCCACACCTCTTCTGATCCACTTTGAATTGTCAAGCCAAAGTACTGCCGATTTCCCTTCATCTTACCATTGTTTTAAGTCTTGTAGCTTCCATACTGCTTCGATATGCCTTTGGCTTCACTCTCGTTTAGCCAAGTCTGATTATGTTGGTCCAGACTGGATCAGATACTGTAGTATGCAAAATTTATTCAATTTTTCTAACTTCTTAACCCTGCTTCCTAGCCTAGGAGTTATTGTACTTAAATTAAAATTCTCATTAGGTAAGTCTGAGTTTGATGGTCCCGTCTGGATTTGACACTGTTATCTGTAAATTCTATGCTGTTTTCGCCATCGTGTTTTGCTAATTTGCATATTTTGACATCCAACCTATACAAGACTCTCATATCCGGACTTCCCTTCAAGAGGCCTTTAATTTAACTATAATAACGCCTATGTTATGAAGCAGTGTTACAAAGTTAGAAAATCTGCATCAAATGTGCTTACTACAGTACCCGATCCAATCGGGACCATCATATTCAGACTTAGCTAAGCGAGAGGTTTTGATTGAGTACCTACATGCCTACGTTACGACGCAGCGTTAAAAAGTTCGAAAATTTGCATAAAAAATTTGCATATTCAAAATGTCAATATGCAAATTTTCGAACTTTTTAACGCTGCATCGTAACATAGGCGTGTAGGTACTCAATCAAAAGCTCTCGCTTAGCTATGTCTGAATATGATGGTCTCGATTGTATCGGATACTGTAGTAAGCATATTTGATGCAGATTTTCTAACTTTGTAACACTGCTTCCTAACATAGGCGTTATTATAGTTAAATAAAAGGCCTCTTAAAGAGAAGTCCGGATATGAGAGTCTAGTATAGATTGGATGTCAAAATGTGCAAATTAGCAAAACACGATGGAGAAAACAGCATAGAATTTGCAGATTACAGTGTCAAATCCAGATGGGACCATCAAACTCAGACTTACCTAATGAGAGCTTTAATTTAACTATAATAACGCCTATGTTAGGAAGCAGCGTTACAAAGTTAGAAACTTTGCATCAAATATGCTTACTACAGTATCCGATCCAATCGGGACCATCATATTCAAACTTACCTAAGCGAGAGCTTTTGATTGAGTACCTACTCGCCTATGTTACGATGCAGCGTTAAAAAGTTCGAAAATTTGCATATTGACATTTTGAATATGCAAATTTTTTATGCAAATTTTCGAACTTTTTAACGCTGCGTCGTAACGTAGGCATGTAGGTACTCAATCAAAACCTCTCGCTTAGCTAAGTCTGAATATGATGGTCCCGATTGGATCGGATACTGTAGTAAGCATATCTGATGCAGATTTTCTAACCTTGTAACACTGCTTCCTAACATAGGCGTTATTATAGTTAAATTAAATGCCTCTTAAAGAGAAGTCCGGATATGAGAGCCTTGTATAGATTGGATGTCAAAATATGCAAATTAGCAAAACACGATGGCGAAAACAGCATAGAATTTGCAGATTACAGTGTCAAATCCAGACGGGACCATCAAACTCAGACTTACCTAATGAGAATTTTAATTTAAGTACAATAACACCTAGGTTAGGAAGCAGGGTTAAGAAGTTAAAAAAATTGAATAAATTTTGCATACTACAGTATCCGATCCAGTTTGGGCCAACATAATCAGACTTGGCTAAATGAGAGTGAAGCCAAAGGCATATCAAAGCAGTGTGGAAGCTACAAGACTTAAAACAATGGCAAGATGAAGTGAAATCGGCAGTACTTTGGCTTGACAATTCAAAGTGGATCAGAAGAGGTGTGGCTGGAGGCCCAGAAGGTATCGAAGCAGTATGGAAGCTACAAGAGTTAAAATAATGGAAAGCTGAAGGGAGATTGTCAACTTCACCTTCTTCCACTCCTGAATCGGCCGATTCTTGGGATAGTACTTCGGCAGGACGATTCAAAGTGTATCAGAAAAGATTAGGCTGGCGGCCCCCCCGGGGCATATTGAAACAAAGAGAATGGAAGCTACAAGAGTTAAAATAATGGAAAGCTGAAGGGAGATTGTCAACTTCATCTTTTTCCACTCCTGAATCGGCCGATTCTTGGGATAGTACTTCGGCAGGACGATTCAAAGTGAATCAGAAAAGATTAGGCTGGTGACCCCCCAGGGCATATCGAAACAAAGAGTATGGAAGCTAGAAGGGATGAAGTTGTGGTAAGCTGAAGGGAAATCGGCAGCTTCACTTTCTTCCACTCCCAAATCGACCGATTCTTGGGATAGTACTTCGGCGAAGATCGGTGGCATGCAAATCGTGAGTGGCGGACTGGAATGTCGAAGTGGTTGTAGTACGATTTGGAAGGAAACAAATGGCAGAGGTCACCTGAAGATTTGAGGCCATTAGGAGGGTGCTAGTACTTGAACAATTTGAATTTGGCGCACATTTATCTGCTTACGACAAGTCTAGACCCATTTTCTGCAGGGGTAAGCAGCATAGATTTCGCGCCTACGTGGTCGCGTCGCGCCTACGTAGGCGCGATTATGTTGCAGCGCATGGTCGCTCAGCTGACTACGGCCGAGCCGCCGAGTGGAACATTCTTGGTGTTATATATTCTTGGTACCAGACACAGTTGACGGTCCCGGATCGATTAAGCAATGTTGTAGTCATAGCGATTGCGTAAGAAAGCGCAATTTTCTGCCAGAAGCATCTGAATAGAGCTAAATGCCGGTGGTTGGAGATAAAAGGCGTTTGACTCGCGTTTTTCCGGCTCGTCGACCTAACCACCGGGCTCGCAAGCTACCATTTTTGCTCGCACCTGCCACTTTAATTTTATAGCGCCGACGCATAATTTCTCCCAGGCCGGTTGCCTGCCTCTGACAGTAATGCTGGCTTCCAGTGCGATCGGTTAATATGCCAGAAGCGGTGCCTCGATCTGGCTAACGATTTGCCCGGCTCTAATCGAATTTGCCCGGCCAGGCGCTTATATCGCTTCTGCCGAATGTAACTAAATTCTTCTGCTGATCACCAGATACTAGTCTGTTGTTTGTTTTGCCACCTCAAAAACAGGCCTGCGCCTGCGCCGGGGTCAGTCTAAGCTAAAATCCATTACCCTCTGGCGTAGTTATTTATCGACCTGTCAGTCACAAATCGTTAAACGGCCCGTCCTAACCCCCCAGTCTGTTTTGTTGCAGCAGCGATGAATTCCAGCAATCAGACCTATTTTGACGATAGCTCGTGGTTTAGCGTGGTGCATACGATCGAGAGAATTGAGCTGGTCTACTTGCCCATCCTAATAGCCGTGGGAATAATTGGAAACACTGTCTCAGTGGTGGTGATTTTTCTCTCCAAATTGAAAGATGCGCCGCCAAATCACTATTTGGCTTCGTTGAGCGCTTCAGACACCACATATTTGTTAGGATTGTTACCTATTTGGCTTGGAAAGACGGAAATGCTAAATGCGGGCACCGATTTTTGGTGCTATGTGGTCTTATTTCTGCTCAACTGTAGCAGCTGGATTTCGAGTTGGTCAATTTCGGCGCTGACGATTGAACGATTTTTTGTGATCACCCACGTCTCGAAGTTTCTGGCCGAAAGTTCGGTCAGTCGATCTCGCATCATCATTCTCTTTCTACTACCCTTCCCCTTACTCTTCAATTCGCACGTCTTTTTCATGACTGGAGCCATCCACGGCAGCTTCTGCAGCTATTTACCCAAGTACCATCAACAAGGATTCATTCTAAATATTGCAGACACTGTGCTGGTCTTCGTGTTACCCATGATTCTAGTGGTTCTGGCCAATCTGGCCGTCTTTTTCTACCTATTCCGCCAACGATCTCTCAACCTTCACATGTTTGAACAGAGCGACGACTCGAGGAGACACATTTCGGCCCGATTAGTGCTACGACAACGACAACAACTAGCGCGCATTTTGGTGGTGGTTCCCGGCGTGTTCGTGCTCTTCAACCTGCCGAGCTATCTGATTCGGCTGAAGCATTTCCTCAGCGACGACCAGACCATCACCGTGGCCGATATGCTAATGTCGGAGATGGCGCTGCTGCTTAATTACACTAATTACGCCATCAACTTCATCGTCTACATTCTGGCCAGTCGCAACTTCAGACAGGCGGCCGTGAGACTGGCGCAAAAAAGACTGCGCAAAGCCAGCGAACACCATTTCCGCAGCGGCACCACCGTAAAGGAGTACAGATCGCGTGTGCTATCGGAGTTGAGAGCCAACGGAAACGACCACTTGGCCTCGCCTGTCATAGATCAGCAGAGAAATGCAGTGACGTTTAGCTTCGAGGCAGTGGCGCCCAATTGTCTGCACTATGAGACTGAGGTCTGACTAGTATTTACCAGTTACATTGATTGGTATTATTTCTACTAAATCACTGAGTTACAGAAAGCTGTCTTCCTTCGCTTTGTTTGAGTCACAAGACAAAAATGGTAGATGGCGCATAAACATACATGTAACAGGGGGTCTGCCCACCACCACCCGACTTAGGTCAGACCCCCCGAGACGATTTTGCCCACCTTCGATTTTTTGCCAAGTAATTTTTTGAGCAAATGTTTGCGATTTTTTTACAATTGCAGACACAAAAATTGCCGAAATCGCCTGTAAAACAGCGCTTTTTAGCTGTATTTCAGCATTTTTAAGCGATTTTAGTGCCCAACCCCCTCCCAAAATTTTGGCTCAGACCCCCCCGGCCGGCGCCAGACCCCCAACCCCTTCGGCGGATGACCTGGTTCGTGTATGCGCAAGAAGCTGATTTTGAAGGCGTGGTGGCACATAGTACGTACAGTATGTAAAACAGCTCAGAGTCAGCCTGCACCATGCGGGTACCAGGGGGTTTGGTGGGTTACCCCTTAGTTAGAACCCCCAACCCCGAGACGGTTTAGAGATCCACGATACCAAAATACTACTAGTAGCAGCTCCAGTACTAAGAACTGGCTCAGAGATCAGGACGTAATTTTTGGCTTAAATGGCATGGTAACCGAATTTGGCGTTTTCGCTGCTGATATTTCAGACAAAATCGGTGTTTGTAGAAGCCCTTTCTGTCGTCTTTTGCTTGTTTTCAGCTTTATTCGATAAAACGTGCTAAACACGCATTTACAGGCGTTTAAAATAATTTAAAATATTGGACCCGGTCCTGATGGAGGAACCCCTTACCCCCTTCCACCAGGTCGGCCCAGACCTGTGACATGTCCGAACTGGCTTTAATTTACACCGCTGTGACACATACGACGTACATACAGTATGTACGGAGTTAGGCTTTTTCGCATTTTGTGGTCAAGTGGAGTTGTGGCTTTGTGGGTGCGAAATTTAAAGGGCCGGCCGGGGCGATCGATATACATATACCCAACATTCGAGACAAGTATAATTGAAAAGAACTGTCAAAGTAACTTTAAGCACAAAACTATACAAAAATGCTTGTTGCTCTGTATATTTATAGTTAATGCACGAATATGAAAGCAAGAGACAAAGCTGTATAACTGACGAGGAGCGCGAGCGTTATGTACACATAAATCAGTCTATCTGATCGATTTTCTCCAGAACGTCCTTGCGCTCTTCGTTTCCCTGGTTCTGTTCCTTTTTCTTCTCACTCTCCGACTCTGAACTGCTACTGCTGCTTGACTTGCGTCCATTGACTGTCTGAACCGGTTCAGCAACCGGTTTCTGTTGCGTTTCCGTTTGTTGTTGTACAACGGCAGCTTCAATTTTGGGCTCTTCGGGTGCTTTTGGCTTTTCTTCTTCTTTTGGTTTTTCTTCCTTAGGGGGTTCTTCAGTTTTTGGTTTCTCTTTCTCTTGTTCAGGTTTTGGCTTGTCTTCCTTAGGGGGCTCTTCAATTCTTGGTTTTTCTTCTTTAGTGGCTTCTTCAGTGTTTGGCTTTTCTTCCTTGTGTGGTTCTTCAATTTTTGGTGTTTCTTCCTTAGGGGGTTGTTCAGTCTTTGGCTTCTCCTCCTTAGGGGGTTCTTCGATTTTCACCTTTTCTTCCTTTGGGGCTTCTTCAGTTTTCAATTCCTCTTTACTCTCTTGTTTCTTTTTCGGTTTTGCAGGAATGGGCGGGGGAGGGGATTTGGGTCGCTCCTCATATTCCGCTTTTTTAGTTTCTTCCACTTCTTGACTTTTATTTAACTCCTGTACTACTACTTCTTTCTTTTCTTCCTCCTCCTTCGGCGGCACCGGGGCAGGTTTTGATTTTTGGGACTTCTTACGAACCTTGCTCGATTCCTCTCCCTCTTCCTTAGCCGCTTCATCCAAGTTATCCTCGGAAGCTTTCCTGGCCAGCTCCATGATGACAGGTTTGTAGCAATTTTCCAGCTCCTCGTTCATGCTTTTGCTTCGTTTCTTTTCGCCCACATCTACGGCCGCCTCATTGTGAGCCTCCGAATCGGAAGAAAGGCTGGAAGATCGCGATTCTTTCTTGGCCGTTTCTTCTTCAGCCGGCTCGCCGTTTTCCACAATGGCATCCGGGTCGTCGGGAGTCACTTCCAGATAGTACTTTATCCAAGGGTTCTTGAGGTTAAGCACCAGGACAAGTGGATGCCAGATGTAAGATTTGACAGCTTTCGAACCAGTTGTTAGGTTTTTTTTAGACCGCGGGCTTGGCAGGCCCTCCAGACAATGAGAAATGGCCGCTATCCATTCGTATAATTGAGGCACAGATGAGACCGACAGCCAAACCTGCTGTTCTTTCGGGTGTTTTTTGTCGCCAGCAGCTAGAAAATAGATTAGAGTCTGGGCGGAAATTCGAGGGTCCGGTTTCGAAGTGATGGGTAGGCTTTCTGAAGTGCCGAATCGAATGCCGGCTGCCGATTCTTCGGATAAGATCAGCTGATGCAGCGACTTTTTTAGATTAGAGTCACTGTAGACTGTTAGAGAAGTTTGATTTTCTTCCGATTTCAACACCAACCAAGCGTCGGACCATTTTTTCTGAAATAGAAATACCTATTGAATTGAATTTATACAGGGATGATACAGTCGGGCACTTAACACCGTATATGGCGTACTATGGCTCTGAGACAAATAAGAAGTTCTTTTTTCAAAAAACTGCAGATCATATTGATAAAAAGTATATTTTTGAATTGAAGCAAACACACGGATGTATGTATCTGGTCTTTTTGAAATCACTAACATTTTCCCCGTTCACACACCAACTAACTTTCTAACTGTTCGTTCGTTATTGTGACTTGGTGATATTTTTATTTATTGGCTACCAGGAAGTAGTAATAGTTTCAAGAAATCTAAACGCCACTTACATTGGCAAATCGTAGCACGGAACTTTGATATTGCAGCGCCATTTGGAAGGCAGACAGTCAGACAGAGATATAGTTACTCACTCTAAGCAATGGCTCGAGCAAGGAGATCGGGTTTTATGCATTCAGCGTCTATATTGACTCATCGGCCGATGTGTCACTTCTCTATCGTTCCTACGCAAACGGCGACGCCGAAATCTGTTTGCCAACCGGCGCAACGGCGCTTTAACTGCCGACTCGATACACTCGGCTTAAGCTAATTCCAGCCTACTCGACGGAAATGGATACACACTCTATTTTATTTTACATTATTATTACACACAGCCAGCCGTACCTGGCCTATAGTGAAATCTAGTGCATTTTGAAATGGCTGCGGCCGGCCGATGTGTAAACAAACAAGAACGCAGATTGGTTTGTTGAATCAGCGGAAATAAATTGTTATTGATCAAATGCAATCGGTAACTGGGCAGGCATTCGGCGAGATTGACGGCCGAAAAGTCAGCTTGTTCAAATTGCAAAATAGCAAAGGAAACGCGGTGGAAGTCATAGATTATGGGGGGTATCTGCGCTCGTGGTTGGTTAAGGATAAAACCGGAAATTGGGTCGATATTCTGCTGGGATACGACACTTTAGCTGGTGAGTTTAGTTCTAATCAATCAAATTGATGACTGCGTTTATTTGTATTTTTGGTCATTTTCCCCCGGGATTGGCTTTCGAAAACTTATTATGGCTGATACGTACGTACATCACATGTAAACATGTCGTTATTTCGGAGCCAGAACGTTATCTAGGAAGGGATTGATTTGCTTTGCCAAACTTTGCTCAAACTGATTTCTTACAGTTACATGTAGGTAGGCACTTATAAACTACAAAATTCTACATTATTCACTATTTATTCAGCATAGACCTAAATCGGCCGTATAGAATGTATGCCCAAAATATCCATATTTGGTTGCACTGATACTTCGTTTTAAATAAAAGAAGCAGCTCCACTACAAACAAGCTGCCACTTCCAGAACCTGAAAATTTCACCCAGATGCAATAATCCGATCCCAAAGTGAGGTGGGGGAACCTACCTACACTTTTGATTAAACATTTAGTAAAAATAGTTTGCTCTCAGAATGCAAATTTTTATGCCAGGACTACGGTACAAAGTTTGTACATACATATAACAGGTGATCCGCCGAAGGGGGAGGGGGTTGGGGGGTCTGGCGCCGGCCGGGGGAGTCTGAGCCAAAATTTTTGGAGGGGGGTTGGGCACTAAAAACGCTCAAAAATCTAAAAAGTCGCAATTTTTTGGCTAAAAATCGCCAAAAATCGCTAATTTGGGCTGAAATACAGCTAAAAAGTGCTGTTTTGCAGGCGATTTTGGCAATTTTTGTGTCTGAAATTGTAAAAAAAATTGCAAAAACTTGCTCAAAAATTTACTTGCCTGAAAAATCGGAGGGGGCTCGGCGAAATCGTCTCGGGGGGGCCTAAGTCGGGTGGGGGCAGGCAGACCCCCCAGACCGCCTGTTACATGTCTGGTACAAACCACGGAAAGCCTACGATTTTCCGTGAGATACGGAAAATAAGTTGAGGCCTAGCTGTGTTTAACGATAGAGCGTTCCGTGGCCTAATTGCTGCTGGCCGCCGAAATGCTCATTAAGGTGGCCAATATCCATGGTTGATGAAAAATTCTATGCTTGTACTGTAGCAGGAATTTTCTGAAACAAAGAGCTATGGTTGTAGTTTTCGGGATATATTATCTGAAGGAGTCCGCATCTTTTGATCTACTACTGATTAAATTAGAACAATTAAAATTTTAAATTAAATTAGATTAGAGAGTTATAAACAAAAAAAGATTTTACTGATCAAAATCACAAAATGCCATAATTTTGCAATATGAGGAAATATGCAAAAATTATCTCGCAGGTGGTCATTTCTACTCTTATGCCAACAAAAAAATTTGTTCCGAATCCCTGATGCACCAAATTTTAACACTCAAACTCTCCCCTACTGTATGTTTCAGACAGTTTGGTAAAAAATTGCGGAAAGGGCAGCAGAAAGAAAGTTTGTAACTTTTTTGCGATACCTCCTATCGTGAAACTGGTGGTATAAAGTAATGTTTATTGCACACGAACTTGTTAGTAAGAAGAATGTTCAAAATTAGCGACCAGGACAAAGTCAGAGGCTCCAGTGCAAAGCGGTTTGCTGGCAGTGCACTTACGCAAACCGCAATCCTCGATTACTAATTGTTAGTTTATCCTTAAATACGCCCACCGAACGAGCAGCCACCTGCTCTTCCGTTAACAAATTCCAATGGTTCACTACTCTATTTGCAAAGAAATGCTTTTTTACATTGATACGACTACTCTGCACTTTCATGATCTGTGAATGTCCGCGCGATTTTCGCTGATTTAACTCAAAGAAATCGCTATGGTTTAAAGCCCGCTGGTTTGCATGCACAGCACACACTGTCGCAGATACATACATTCAGACCGATACACGCAACAGACATGTTTCACATAGAACGTAGAAGGTGCAAACGCAATCAGCATTCTTACTTGTACAGTCATAAGTTGTAAAGATACAAAAATTACGTAAAAAATCTGAGAAGGACCTGTGAGTGTGAGTCTGCGGGGGGAAACGGCCATAAATACTGATTCTTTCGGAAATCGAGTTAGGGTGTGCGTGTTTGAGAGTACCAAAAAGACGACGTCTACTAGGGTTGTTTGCTGGGTCGTGTTTGCAATCGGATTAGAGCCGGCACGTTTGAATTGCACGGAAACAGGTTCAACTTGGCCGTCAACAATGGGCCCAACCATTTGCATGGAGGAGTTTGCGGTTTTAACACGGTCAGCCTTTTCTTACTCATCCTGCACATGCATTTTACAAATAAATCTATCTAACCTGTTGCTTGGCCGAATCAATGTCTCACCTACCTACAGTATAACGCTTTTTTCCACAAAAATGGGCTTTGTGTTGTGTGCATGTATTTGCGAACCAGACGTATGGCAAGGGGTCTTTTGGGCATCCAACAAGTTTAACAAGGCGGGCCGGGTGGGTGTCTGTCCCACCCGACCAGACATGGGCTAGCATGTCGGATGATGGGAGGTAGAACTTTTTATTCCTGAGGGGGATATGAACGCCTGAGGGGGGTGGCAAGCAAAAGTCCGATTTTTGGCTAAAATCAAGGTTTTTGGCTTGTTTTTCGTTAAAATAAGTTAAATAAGCTATTCTATTTACACCTAATCTACGCATACTTTTATCATAACTTTCTATACAAAATTCTTCCAAAAATGCCTATGCCTGAGGGGGTAGCGGGCGGCTGAGGGGGTAGATCAGAACCTGAGGAGGGTCAACCCACCCCCACCCCTTAGCCCATGTCTACACCCGACTTACATGTAGGCCAGACCCTGCCCTCTAGACGATTTTTCAGACCCCTCCGATTTTTCTTGCAAAATTTTTTGCAAAATTGCAATTGCAAAATTCAGACATTAAAATTCCTAAAATCGCCTGTAAAACGGCACTTTTTAGCCGTATTTGAGCAGAAATTAGTGATTTTTTGACGATGTTAGCGTAAAATTGCGATTCTTGAACGATTTTTGAAACCAAACTCCTTACCACCAGAATTTGGGACCCACCAGCCTACACCAGACCGCCAACCCCTCCCCATCGGCGGATGACCAGTTACATATAATTGTACGTATGGTAACAAGGGAGGGGTTTGCCCCCGCCTCCCAGGGTGGCACCTCCATAACAATTGTATACAATTTGAAGCAAAAGAACGCTAAAATTGTCTATACAATGGTAAGTTTTAACTACGTGTATGATTTATTAAACCCAAATTAGCGCTTCTGAGCGATTTTTAGCTGAAAAGTCTACTCTAGCGCAGGGTTGTGAGGTGTGTTTTTTCCGGTGTTTTTTTTCGGAAAAAACATGTCTTTTTCCTAAGGGTCGGAAAAAAACATAAATAGCGGAAAAAAACTCAAGCTAAAAATAGCTAATTTATGTCATTTGTCTAACCAAAAATGGACTTTTGCGATGTATAATAGGCCATACTGACTCAAAACTGTTAGAAAAACAACAGAAAATACCAAATTTGGCATGATAAAACAAAAATGCAACTGCTGTAAGAAAATTTGCATATAGGTTTTAAAGATGAAGCCTGTCAGGGACTGTTTCATGCCTGTTTCGTGATTTATATCTATGTAACACGTGTATTTCTGGTCTGAAAAGACTGAAGAAGGCACTAGAAAGCGTTAGGAATCATAAAACCAGTAGGATACTAGGAACTTGGGCTGGAGTTTTTTCCGCGATTCAGGAAAAAACCAGAAAAAACTGGAAAAAACAGGCCGAGGTTTTTTCGGAAAATATACAACCCTGCTCTAGCGTTTCCGTTGCTGTCAGCCTGAAAGTTTGGCTCAGACCCCAATCCGTGTTTGCTTCTGCCGATGAACTGTTGCATTTATGTTTCAGACGTCTTATACATGGTTATGTACAGGCATTTGCATAATGAATCTACTTTGTTGTGGTTAATAGATACATGTAACAGGGGGATTTGCCCCACCCAAGTTAGGCCAGAACCCCGGAGCCCCCGAGACTACACTGTATGTTTCCCGAACTCCGATTTTTCTGACAAGTAATTTTTTGAGCAAGTTTTTGCGATTTTTTACAATTTTAACACAAAAATTGCCAAAATCACCTGTAAAACAGCATTTTTAGCTGTATTTCAGTCGAAATTAGCTATTTTTGACGATTTTTTAACGGAAAAATTGCGATTTTTTGCGATTTTTGAGCGGTTTTTAGTGCCCAACTCTTCCGAAAATCCCGCGCCATACCCCCAACCCCCGTCCCTTCAGCGGATGACCTGTTACATGTATGGTTCTATATTGTGTGTTTACTAAGATAGGCTTTTCAGAAGATCTGGAAGTCAGCGATAAAGGGCAATAAACTAGAACTGAGTCGTTCAAGCGAGGATGGCGAAGAGAGCTATCCTGGTCGTGTGGAGTGTCGGGTGACTTTTGAATTGACAGAAGAAAACGAACTGAAAATTTGCTATGAGGCCGTTACTTCTGCTGCCACTCCCCTCAATCTCACCAACCACGCCTACTTCAACCTTTGCGGCGAGGTACGGTAGTGTACTGTGACTACTACTGTACGTTTGTGGTTTGAGTTGTTTAGGGAACACCTACACTAGATAATCATCAAGTTACTATTTATTCAGACACATCCTTACCGACAGATGCCGATGCTTTAGTGACAGGTATGTAGTAGGGGCCTCCTACCTATACATGTACGTACCAAATGATTACCAATCGGAGGTGAGCATTTCGGCAGAAAGGAGAATTTTGAAATCCTGTGGGAGCTTGGAAGTGGCGAATTTCCGACCCTACCTGGCAGGCAAACGCCAACCTCTTCGTACCCATTTATCTATCTGCATTTCGGCCAACTACTGTATAACTTTTGTATTTGTCAATCAATTTGGCTGAAAATTTAGCACAACATGCACAAATGCACAGAGTTGTTACTTTCAAAAGTGTAGAGTCAGTCGCTTCAACCACCAGTTTTGCACTTCCACGTGTTCGTGCGTCCTTCAAATATGTGCAGTGCATAACTTGTGGTTGAAGTACAGTCCCGCTCTCAAGCAGCTCGACCAACAACCAATATTGGCCAATATTGGCAAATATCGCCAACGAAGCCAACAGGCGCGCTGGGTCACCAACAGGACCCACTGTTGTTGGCCCAATTCTCGTCCAATTCTAGCAGTTGGTCGAGCTGTTTGAGAGCGGGACTGTACGTAACTGACTTGACCAAAATTTTGAGGATTAAAATTGTGTGCATGTCATACATGTAAACAGGGGGTCTGGGAGGTCTGCCCTACCCGGCTTTAACAGGTGGACCTAACAGAATTTTTACAATTTGTTGATTAGGCTTCAGTCCGTAAGGGCTACTACACGCATACATGTAACAGGGGGGTCGGGGGGGGTCGCCCCCCCCCCCGAAATAGGCCAGACCCCCCCCGGATGGGGACCCCCCCCCCCGAGACGATTTCACCGACCCCCCCCCCCTCCGATTTTTCTGGCAAGTAAATTTTCGAGCAAATTTTTGCAATTTTTTACAATTTCACACACAAAAATTGCCAAAATCGCCTGCAAAACAGCACTTTTTAGCTGTATTTCAGCCCAAATTAGCAATTTTTGGCGATTTTTAGCCCAAAAATTGCGATTTTTTCGATTTTTGAGCGTTTTTTAGTGCCCACCCCCCCTCCACCAAAATTTTGGCTCAGACCCCCCCCCCCCAACCCCCCCTCCCCCCATCGGCGGATGACCTGTTACATGTATGACTACACGCCTGCCGACCCTGTCCACTCGTGCATTCGGTGTACTGTACTTGGCTAGGCGAATAAACAGACTTATGCCAGGCCAGATGGGGACACCCGAGACGATTTTTCCTACCCCCCCCTCCGATTTTCTGGCAAGTAATTTTTTGAGCAAATTTTAGCGATTTTTGCAATTTCAGACACAAAAATTTCTAAAATCGCCTGCAACACAGTACTTTTTGGCTGCAGTTTAAATAAAATTATCGATTTTTGACGATTTTTAGCCGCAAAATTGCGATTTTTGAGCATTTTTAGTGCCCAACTCCTCCCAAAATTTGGGCTCAGACCCCGCAACCCGTCTCTCCGTTTCGGCGGATGACCTGTTACATGTATAGTGTATGTTATATCAGAAATTCAGCGAAATTGATTAACGAAAACAAAAGTCACTGCAATAAGAAACCCCAGACATATACATGGGCCACCATGTACTGTATGTACAGTGTATAAGTCCTGACCTGTTAATGTACAGTATGATAGTAGCTAGGTACGAACTGATTTGATTGACAGGTGAAATAGAACCGGTGGAAGGGAAATTGTCGGATTTGCGTCGTCCGGTGCTGCTTGGTTCGGTGCTTCAGAAATTCTCCGACCCCAACAAACTGTTTCCGTCCGATTTCGACCGCTACTTCTGCGTCGACAACGACAGACAACTGAAACTGATTGCCAGGTAAGATGGACTCTCTTCTCTCTCTGACAATGTCTTTTGGAAAAACCTGAAGGAAAAACGAAAAAGATGGCTTCAATTTTTTTAAAAACATTCAGCATATCTAATACGAAGTTGGGCCACTGTTACCTTACTAGTGGATTTTTATTTTACTATTTACTAAATTTACTACAAATTCAGCTCTTCAATTTAATTTTTATTTTTGTTTTACTACCAGGCAGCTCCAATTTTACTAGTTTTTGTTTTACTAATAATTTTACTAATTTTACTACTATTTTACTACGATTTTACTAGTCATTAGGGGCAATTTTGAATAAAAAATGCCAAGATCTTATGAATAGTTAATGTTTGTGCTAAATAGTTGTTAAATTTGATTATGATACTAGGTTTTCCAGAACTTTAGAAACAAAATGTGTGAAGTTCGACTGACAAAATTGCTCCTACACATCTTTTATTGCAAAATTGAGCAAGAATTTAGCAGGAATACACCAAAAACTAGTAAAATAGTAGTAAAATTTTCATTTTACTATTGACGGTCTTTGTTAATTTAATTTTATTTTTACTTTACTATTGGCTCTTAGGGGGCGTGCAAAAATTACGTAATGGCATGAGGGGGGAGGGGGGGTTCGCCAAAAGATTACTATTCATTACGGTGGGGGGAGGGGGGGTTGGCGACTTCATTACGTAATTTTTTAACGTGCAGAAATCACTAAAGTGGCCATGATTTTAATTGTTTTGACGTCCAGTACATGTACATATAGTCTCCTCGATTTGAAGCATTGGGCTTGCTTTTTCTCAATTTCACTTAGATGATCGTTTAGATTAGAGAAGGTAGCTATCGTTTGAGGCACGGTTTTCCAATTTTTCAGATGCTAAATGGCAACAGTGACCTTTGACATATTTTTAAGAGTTTATAATGGTATAGCAGTTATCAATTCGATCGTTAATACAGGGTCTGTGCGGCTTTTTCAGAGCAAAATTCCCTGACCAAAGTCAAATTTCCCTGAACAATCAGAGTGAGAACATGTTAACAAGGGTGAGAAGTTTTTAAAAATTGACATTGAAAAACGCATTTAAACGGTATTCTGAGGGTAAAACTTCAAGTTGTAGTAGTTGTGGAAGGTCAGAAGTCCCATTTTCAAAAGGGTGGTGTGTAAAGCTTTGATGATGACCCTTTGGGCGAGAGATGATTCTACTGCTATCAAATTTTTCCCTGACCGGACACCAAATATCCTGACTTTTCTATGACTCTCTGACTTTTCAGGTCCCGTTATAACTCTGACTTTTCAGGTCCCGCACGAACTCTGGTTTATGACTATCGATTATCAATCAACTGATATGGCAGCAGCCCTAAAATCCATGATAAAACACTTTGGTTTCATCTTTAATAAAAAGCCACCTAATGATGGCTTCTATGTAAAACTAAGACTATACGTACTGTACTTGTACGTATTATCAATTGTTACTGCAAACAGATGTTATTTTAATAAAAACGTCATTTTACATAGAATAATTGAACGCAAGAATTTCGGCTTTAACTCTTCAAAAAAATGAAATTTCGGGGGGGGGGTAGCCAAATTATTACGTAATTTAGGGGACGGGGGTCAGGAAATTATTACGGGCGATTATCAGGGGGGGAGGGGGGGTCCGAAAATGGGCAAAAACACCATTACGTAATTTTTGCACGCCCCCTTAACTTTACTACTAGAACTGGTAGAGCAGACCGACTGGCGATGAATCGGAGAACTTGGTAAATGGGTTGTATGAAACAGTTGTTGTGTTTAGAGCAAAGTCCCTGACAACAGGAATAGAGTTATTAGTCAGTTCAGACCAACCGGGTGTCCAATTTTACACCGGTGCCTATTTGAATACGATCGGAAAGGGCGGCAAAGAGTACGGTATGCAGTCGGCTCTTTGCTTCGAGACTCACGGATACCCTGACGCTGTGAACAATGTGAGCATTTTGACATTTTTCTGTGTTTTGTGACTGAGAAATTAACTGCTGTTTTTTGTTTAGGAACGCTTCCCTAGTGTCATACTGAACCCTGGTGAGACGTACAGACACCTCTGCGTTTACAAGTGCCAATGAATTATTTGAATTTTGTTTAGAATGTTCGCCTCAAATGGCTATTCATTTATATTTTCGCTTCATTAGTTTTTGGTAGTTCAAGCTTGAAATTTTGAATTTTCTATTTGAAAAGGTTCGTAACAATATTTAGACTGCCATGTTTGGACTGAATAAGTGGTGGTCAGATTTTGGAAGATTCATGCGCCATGCCATACCAAAAATTATGAAATCATGAATTCCTATAGCAAAAATGTGTATATGTTTTCAGAATCAGGCATGTGAGGTGAGGTGTGTTTTTCTTGTGTTCTTTTCGTTTTTATTTAAAAAAAAGTTTTTTCCTAAGGGTCGGAAAAAAGCATATTTTGCGGGAAAAATTCAAGCCAAAAATAGCCATTTTTAATCATTTTTTGTCAAGGAATGGTCTTTTACGTAAAGTATACCGTGTAATAAGCCAAAATGTCTCAGAACAACCAGAAAAACAGCATAACAGCATAAGCAACTAAATTTGGCATTATTGGACAAAAAATCAGATTGGTGTTAGAAAATTTGCATACAGCGCTTACTACTAGAACCTTCTGGGTGCTGTTTCATGCCTGTTTCGCCTTTTATACGTGCAAAACAAGTATATTTTTGGTGTGAAAAGATGCAAGAAAGCGTTAGAAGCATAAGATTAGGCTTATGAAACTCAGAACTGGAGCTGGAGTTTTTTCCGCGATTTTGGAAAAAAAAACGTAAAAAACTGACAAGCACAGGGCCAGGTTTTTTCGTTAAAAATCCATCCCTGCTCAGAATCATATTGGTCTCGGAAACATATTCATTACATAGAAACATATTTGTCATGCAAACACACGTATTGAGAAACAAACATACAGGTTTCCCCAAAGGTAGGCATATTTATGTTTCAAAACATACACATAAAATATATGTGTCTCACACGATGTAGTATCAATTCAAAGGTTGATTGTGTAGAATGTAAAAATTGCATAAAAATCGGCAGGCAGGCAGGCAGGCTGCAAAAATTGTTGCATGTATAAATGTTAGCAGGAAATTATTGGTTTGATTATTGTCTACTGGTGATCTCTCTGACTTACTTTGCGCCTGTGCAAGGTTCTTTTCCATTCCACACACAAATCATGTTTTGATATTGTTTTGAGATTGTAGAGATGGGCACGAAAATTAAATGGAGCATTTTAGGGTCTATCGTGGTTTCACAACATGAAAAGCAGACTTACTTACTGCATGGAAATCAGTGTTTTTGTTAACTTGTGTCAAAATTGATGATTTGCCAATAATTTTAGTGGCACTTCAACCTGTGGAAGGTACAGAACTTTAACGCAAAATAATTTTAGTAAGTCGAAAATCGAACTTCAACGAAAATTTATTTTCGTACTCGTACAAATACGAAATTAGGCACTTTTAAAATTTCGCAACGAATACGAATTAAAAAGGTGGAAAATATTGATTTAACGAATACGTACTATAAATTAATCGATTTTAATTTTCGTTCCCATCTATAGATTTGAATGGTATAAAATGTTCGAAAACGGACAGTAATAATCAGCATCGCCATGTAAATCGTTCGTAGAAGCATTTTTTTGCGGTTTTACATAGTTGTATACACTTGAATATACTCTAGAATGTTCATCTAGGGAAGTAACCTTTAGGTGAGAATTTTAAATTTTTCTGTTATTGCTGACGAATTGCTAAACCGTTCTCCACCTGTATTTTATCTTTAGCTATTGTATAATACAGACTAAACAGGGGTAGGTCTGCCACGAATCTTGAATTCTTCCAAGTCAGAACGCAGTTTCGTACAAGCTTCTGGAAAATCCGGTTCGATTCGTTGTTCTTTCATTGATTCTTCGAGAAGTTTCAGACGGCCCACCATCATTTCTGATACCAGAGCCATAGCTCGATCGTACTCGTACTTGCAATTATAAGCCAGTGCCCGGAACACGCAGTAAACCATACATCGGTTTTTTCTGAATATTATTTATCTGTTTAAATATAACAGATAAATCTTTTAGCTATACCTGCACTCGTCAGATAACTGGTGGTCATTACTGTAGTACCGACTACAGTAGGTCTGACAGTAATTTATTCCGTTGCGGATAAGATAGAAACAGTTGGTCAAAGTTTGGAAGTCTGAAAATTTGCTTTTAAAAGAGTGCTAACAATTTTGAGAAGAAACCTGTATAATTTCGGTCGCACATGATATAGTAACTAGCGTAAGTCCGCTGTGCTACTCTGTCGTATTTAGGATCTTGAAATTTACATACGTTCTCGATACATTTCTGTCTTCTTTTGTGGGCCCTGCAGCAAGAGTTACTAAAACACGCACCGCGGTGAATTTTCAGCAACCCCTGTACCTGCAGAATTGACCTAGAAAGTTGTAAGAAACCGGTCGTGTGTCGAACAAAAACGAATTGGTTAGGTTGAGCGAATTTAGAAAAGGGTACATTCTCCTGAGATATCGCTCCATCGCATCGTTGCAATCGGGAACACATCGAATTACTCCTGAATTTGCTATGAATCTAAATTTGGGCTTTTAAAACGCTTTGGGGGTGCAACAATTATGTAATCGTGTTTCTTGGCATTTTCTGACGCCCCTCCCGCAATTAGGTAATAATTTGGCTACCTCCGCCGAAATTAAAATTTTTTTACTTAGATGGAGCCAAAATTGGTGCCATTTGGAATTTGAAAAATTGTAAAACCCTTAGATAAATGGTAGCTGCCTGTAACCTAAAAGTTTATCAAAGTGAAATTGAGAAAATGTAAGCCAATGGCTTTAAAACGAGACTACGCATAACAACAACAACAACAACAAAGTTTATTCAACACAAGACTCCAACTGACCTCGGCTTTAGACTGGGAGGGCTGGGCCGATTTCCGGCTCTAATGCCCGCCCAAAAAGGAATTTCGAGAAGTCCATCATGGACAACTTTGAACGAAATTGAAATACAGTTTGTGCGCCCACAATTTCAGATGGCAGACTATTCCATATCGGTATAACACGACAGGCAAAGAAATTCTTGCGTAAGTCTAGCCGACTGTGCGGCACATACAACTTAAATCTGTGTCCCCTGGTGGGGACCGGTGGAGCTACGCTAAAGAACATTTCCGCCGAAACATCCAAAAGACCTTTAACAATCTTAAAGACCATTACCATATCACGTATGATACGACGCTCTTCTAAAGACTTAATTTTCAGGGCTGCAAGTCTTTGAGGGTATGAGAGCTCAGCCATTCCAGGAAGACGACGGGTGAAAAGGCGTTGAACTCTCTCAACCAAGTCTACATCGCGCATAAAATACGGATTCCAAACTTCAGATGCGTACTCAAGCCGTGACAGTACAAAAGTTTTGTACATTTGCAAAAGAAAATTTACGTCTCTAGTTGAGAAAACTTTGAAAATTAAATTTACCTTTTGAAAACCGACCTGGGCTATTTTATTACAATGCGTCGAGAACTTAAAGTCGGAAGTAATTGTTACGCCCAAATCAACAATTTCTGTTACAGACGGTAGTGTATGATCACCTAAGCTGTATTCTGTATTTGCGTTTCCGTATCCTAAGTGAAGAACTGAGCATTTTTGAATAGCAACTTGAAGTTGCATTCGAGTTGCCCATTCATAAACTCTATATAAATCATCTTTCAAGACTTGATTTGAACAAAATTTGTCAACAGCAAAGTACAGCTTAGCATCATCAGCGTATAATTTTAGGTGAGACGATTTAATTACTGACTCAAGATCATTTATATATATTAGAAACAAAACTGGACCCAATAGACTGCCCTGAGGTACTCCAGAAGTAACAGGTTGCAGAGCTGAGGCCGCTTCCTCTAGAAAAACGTATTGCTGACGATCAGTTAAGTACGATTTTAGCCAGTGTAACAGGTTTCCTGAGATTCCAATATTCTTCAGTTTAACAAGTAACTTTGAATGGGATACACTATCAAAAGCCTTGGCAATATCAAGATAAATTACATCAACAGTTCTTTTAGCATCTAGTGTCTGGGACCACTCATTTAGACAACATAAAAGTTGAGTAACCGTAGAGCGACCACTCAGAAAACCGTGCTGGCAGTCAGGCATACTACGTAAAACAATTATAATTATGACCACTGCACTGATTTTTGCAGTTCAAAGTTGCAAGCTGAAAATTACGCAATAAAATCGTCAATCCCACCGCAATAAGTAGTGAACATTTGACGAAGCCAACCCTCATGCCAATTACATGATTTTTGCACGGCCCTTAGGCACATACCAGTGCAACTTAATTAACATTTACCTCGGTTTCGCCACAAAGCCCTGTTTACTTGAATGAACCAAAACCAACAACAAAACAAAGACAAAGCAGAAATTGGTCAAATGCATAGCATTTATTTCAACTGACATACAACATCGGCCGACTAGCGTGATCTCGAACTTAGACGCGGTGCGACAATTTGAGCAAAATATTTCCGGCGCAGACTAAACTAGCTAATAAATAATGTAGCAAGCCGATCATTTTAGTCTTTCCTTTCTCCTTTAGCCGTACCGCAATGCAGACATCTCTCAGGGGAGCGGCGCTTTTCGTCGCCCAAACGTTTCACGGTAGCTTTATCTCCCATCGCCTCTTTGACGAGCGACTCGATTTTGGAATGGTCTTGCTCGGCGATGGCGCGAATTATGCATTGGTCCGAGACGGAAAATACCATCAATTGGGTGCCGTGTTGCGCCATTTCGCGTTGAATATCTTGCATTAGGTCCAGTTTGGCGTCATTGCGCGGTTCCTGGTGGTGTTCTAGCAGGGCGTAGACCTAAATTTTAGTTTCTTTAAAAATTGGCTGTAAATATTGTAAGTACATACATACCTCATCATTAGTAGTAACCAAAGCAACTTTATGATTGTGGAAATAATCCGGTCCCCAGGCCTTGACCGCTCTCAGAACCCCATTCAGCACTTTCTCCGCTTGGTCGGCGCCCCCAAAGCTCTCTTTGAAGTATTGGTGCTGATCAGATGACAGACTGGCGAACGCAATTGCATCATTCTGCTGCACCCCAACCGAACAGAAAATGTCGGCCTGTTCCAGAAATTGCTTCCTCTGATTGTAGTAAGGGTTTAGCGTGGAGGAATGCGAAGAAAGAGAGAGGGAGCATTGTTGCTTCAGATTTTTGTAGCGTCTTCTCAGACCGTGAAGTTCTACCAGAGACTTCTGACTGAAATATTACACGCCCGCTTTTTACTGTTGCGATAAATATGCCCTGGATGTTACCGTACTGTAATTATATAAAATATCCTCTGTAAAACAGCACTTTTTGCTGTATTTCAGGCCAAATTAGCGATTTTTAACCCCAAATTGCGATTTTTTGAGTTTGTTGTGCGTTTTTTAAAGACCCAAGCCCCATACATGTAACAGCTCCGGGCCGACCTGGGGGGAGGGGGGTAGGGGGGTTTTTTCCTCAGGTGGGGGGTCGAGGGGGGGTTTCGTCCAGGTGGGGGGTCCCAAATTTCAAAAAGCTCCAAAACGCCTAGAAATGCGTTTTTAGCACGTTTTTTTCAGTAAGGACGCTAAAAATCGCTATTTTAAGCTGCCAAATAGCGTTTTAAAGCTAAAAACAAGCAAAAAATGACAAAAAGAGCTTCCAAAAACACCGATTTTTCTTAAGAGGCGTTGCAAAAAAAAATCGGGCAGGTTGCCTTATGAGGGCGGCGGATGGAATTTTTTTACCCCCCATTTTTATTCGCTGATCTGAACCACTAAAGTGTGGATATTACAAAACCCAGCCGGTTCGGCTGGGGGCCCACCCATTCCGGAGAAATCGGCGGCCAAAGTTGAAAAACCATGCTTTTTCGAGCCCGCCGATTTTTGACCGACTTCCATCTTTGACCGGGCGCCGTAAGCGCATTTTTAAAGTAATCCTCACCAAATCTGGAACATTTATAGAACCAATGACGCTCTTTCATTTGCACCTATCGACGTCGGAGTCGGATTGTAATTGCCGATTTGACAAGCAGTTTTTTGCAGAGATTAGGCCGAAAAACACGTCTTCAGAAATACATATGTTTCACATGCGTGGCATCGAGCTATCCGGCTACAAATTTAACACAAAATAGCCGATGAAATGTGCTTTCGAAAACTGATTTCAAATTTTTTGGATCTCTTCTAGTTTTGAAGTTATGGCCCTTCAAACTTTAGTGTCACGCACGGCCATTTTCCCCCTTTTTAGCACGTTAGGTAATGGCAATTTGAGCACTGCAGTGCTGTAAAATCGTTGTTGAAGCGTTATAATATAATCTGACTTTGTAAATTAACTGCTGACACATCCTGAAAGTATTATGGTTGTGAAGGCGAGGTCGTACTTGCTTGTGAATTCTTAAACATGCACGCTGCAAACGCTATTGGTAGAGTGAAGGAAAACCACCGTTATCTTAGTTGCTGTTTTGATTTGAGTGGAATGTCTGCATCAACACCGTCTAAATGGCCGAAGGTATTGATTATTGTTATAAATCTGATAGGTTGCCTGGATGTAGGGTCCTGATGCTGTCATTTACTCAGCACTTTGTTGTAGTCATATGATGTAGTTTTGCACGGTTTGGAGGACAGTGTGGTTCCAGTATAAGAAGCACACTAAACACAGTGCTGACGAACTGGTTACTCTCGGCACCTGTACCACCGATACACCATCCTAAGCAAAAAAAGCAGGGTACCCCTTCTTTTATATGTACGTACAGTAATGCAGTGTTAACCAACGCCTAGCCTAATGTACATATATTATTGCTGTCATAAATGGGCCAGGCGGCGGGTATACATTCCCCCCTCAGTCGGTCATTCCCCCTCACCGATTTTTTTCTTTTTAAAGGCAAAATAGGTGATTTTTGGAAGTTTTTGGGACCGATTCCTGAGATGACCTCCAAGCCCCCCCTACGGATTTTTCCGGTACATATATGATTGCTGTTGTTTTGCCTTTTAATTTAGCGATTTTTGGCACAGTTTTACTACATACTTCTAGTTTATTCAGTCAAAACTTGCCGCGCTGGCCTAAATCTCATGAATTATTTAGCTACTTACTGTGGTCAGGTGTTGGTTGAGAAAGTACCTGATTATAGAACAGGTACAGGTACTTCGAAAACACAATCAGGTATCAGGTTTAGGTATAGGCATTCACAAAATGCAGGTATCTGGCATTTTGTCAGAAAAGTTAAACTGTTGCATACATGGGCCGGGGGGGTAAGGGGGGGTATACCCCTCCCCCTCGGCTGAGCATACCTCCCCCACCCCCTGAGGAAATATTCGCTTATTTAAGGCAAAATAGGCGTTTTTTTGCCTTTTTTCGGGGGGACCCCCCCCCCCCCCGAGGTCTCCATACCTCCCTCCGGATTTTTCCGGCCCATGTATGAACTGTTGTTATTTCATTTCAGTGACTATGGTATACGTAATTCTGAACCAGTTCATTTCATACAGTACATTTGTTTGTATAATAATAGCAGCTATTGCAAACAGCATGTTACTGCTTCAAGTGCCATTCATTTGGCCTGATCAGCTCAATAATCTCATCTCATAAATCTGTCAAATTAGTTTTCCATCATTGGTATTTCAGATGTTTCTCCTTATCTCCTTGTGCTTTGCAACAATAGCCATGCAAACTGTTTTGGATTCTTGCGCTGGCTCGTCCAACTGCCATTTGCATCTACTATATTTACTCATTCAGCAAAAAATGTGATAAACAAATTCAGCATAAGCTTAGCTGCCATGATAGGTTGGTGCTCCTTTGTGTGATGCACAATGTTCAGAATCTCTAATGGGATGATTTTTTACGCAATTCTGGCTTTGCAGAATGAGTAATTTCTAGAAACTACGACTATATCTCTATTAGTGAAACTCTGCAATACTGTAGCTGTTGCTTAACTAGCGCATGTAGTAACCAAAATCTTGCGACATTCTTGAGCTATTGTTCAGTTCTATTACCTTATATCTTATTGGTTCTACATGTATATCTAAAGCACTGTTTATGTCATAGTCGTAATGTGAGATGTACCGGTATATGGTGAGATTTACAGACAGTACCACTACCATCCAGAACTGCAGCTAGGCATGATTAAAGAAAGCATTTATAACAATTGCACATGTGTCGGGACTGAATATATAATGTTATGTTATATTAATACAACGCTTTATCGACAAGGTAATGCCTTCGAAACAGTCCAGTTCCATAAATGCCATTAACGTGCTGAAAAGGGGAAAATGGCCGTGCGTGACACTAAAGTTTGAAGGGCCATAACTTCAAAACTAGAAGAGATCCAAAAAATTTGAAACCAGTTTTCGAAAGCACATTTCATGGGCTATTTTGTGTTAAATTTGTAGCCGGATAGCTCGATGCCACGCATGTGAAACATATGTATTTCTGAAGACGTGTTTTTCGGCCTAATCTCTGCAAAAAACTGCTTGTCAAATCGGCAATTACAATCCGACTCCGACGTCGATAGGTGCAAATGAAAGAGCGTCATTGGTTCTATAAATGTTCCAGATTTGGTGAGGATTACTTTAAAAATGCGCTTACGGCACCCAGTCAAAGATGGAAGTCGGTTAAAAATCGGCGGGCTCGAAAAAGCATGGTTTTTCAACTTTGGGCGCCGATTTCTCCGGAATGGGTGGGCCCCCAGCCGAACCGGCTGGGTTTTGTAATATCCACACTTTAGTGGTTCAGATCAGCGAATAAAAATGGGGGGTCAAAAAATTCCATCCGCCGCCCCCTGCCCGATTTTTTTTTGCAACGCCTCTTAAATACCAGCAGTGGAAACGCCAAATTCGGTTTCCAAAGGCTTTTCAAGTGAATTTTAGGCTAAAAATTAGTGATTTCTGACCCAGTTTGTTAATACTGGAGCCACTACCACCACTTGTATTTTTGGTCGGGGGGAGGGGTCCCTTAACCTGTCTCGGGGGGGGGGGGGTGAGGGGGGGTTTGGCCTTTCCAGCGGGGGCGTAACCCCCCCCAAACCCCCCCCTAGTACATGTATGCCAAGCCCCTCCACGGTAATTTGGGCTCACCCCCTGGAAGGCGCGAGACCCACAAACTCCCAAATCGGCGGATGACCCGTTACATTTACATGTCGGAGAGATTGTTTAAACTTTGCGAAAACTAATGAAAAGTGAGACGGGAGTTTATGACTAGTCAACGCAAACATACAACCGCAGAGGAACTGTACATGTATATCCAACACTCTCACAACAAGCAATCGCAATCCTAAAATATCAAACGTAACCAACCGTAGGAAATATTTATCTTTTAAATGTCGGTTTTGAAACATCAGTTTGTCTGTTTAGCCGAAGCATGTACTATGTTTATGTTGCTCAATACGTTGGCATGTCAAATTAAGTATCCAGAAACATATATGTAGATACATATTTCTGCTATTTTTGCATACTGTAATTTTCGAAAATCTGACCATCACTTAAGCTTATTGCATCTAAATATGCTGTCTGCGTCTAATTGTTACAGACCATTTTAAACAACAAATACGGAATTTCAAGCTTAAACTATCGAAAATTGAGCGAATACGCCCCTTTTAGATGAATATGTTTTAGATTTAAAATAAAATTTGATTTTAATATTTTAATTTTCAGAAACGGTAAACCTATATCTCTGTTATTTATACGTTTGTTGAGCTAAAAACAAGCATAAAATGACAAAAACGGCTTAAAAAACACCGATTAGGCTTACTACCAGCAGTGAAACGCCAAATTCGGCTTTTAAGCGGATTTTAAGCTAAAATTCGTTCTGATTTCTGAGCCAGATTGTTAGGTACCGGAGCCGCGTATTTTGGGGTCGGGGAAGGGCCCCTAAAGCTGACTCGAGGGTGTGAGGGGTCGACCTTAGCCCCACCAACACCCTTGGAAATGGTAACCTTACCGTTTGTTCATGATTTGGATGTAGTGAACAACTCGAAAGCACAAGAGGATGCGTCTATCTGGTTACTAGGAGACCAATGCTTCGCTACCAAATTGGGGAGGGAGTCTAGAATGATTAACTGGCAGGTTTTAGACCGTGAGGGCAAAATACACACATCAGATGACATGTAATTTCTCATTTGAAAAGAGAAATAGGAGAAAGTGGAGTTAATTATTCGTATAGGCTCCATTTCCATTTTTGGTTTGCCCGCGACACCTCATTACGCAGGTGTCGGCTTCAGGAGAAACTCCCTGGAGGAAACAGTTTCGGTCTGTCTTCTGTGATAAGGAAAGAAAAGAATAGATTCCCTTTTTAGGTTTATTTGCGCTAAAGAGAATGGAGGCGTTACGCTTTCTGCTTCTTTGTACGAGCATCTTCTGTGGTCTCAAAGCCAGTCCTGTTAGATCAAAGGACAATTTGAATGGTAAGCTAACTTTTAATAGATAGTTGAGTCAGCGTGGCCCATTATTCATCGCAAAAGTCCATTTTTAATAGAAAAATGACCTAAATTAGCTATTTTTAGCTTCAGTTTTTTCCGACCCTTAGGAAAAAACGGTTTTTTTTCGAAAAAAACGGAAAAACACCGAAAAAACACATCTCACATCGCTGGTACCTGCATACAGAGGTGTTTTCCACCAGGGGGTGTAAAGTGGTTACACCCCCTTTTGCGGTGTACCTAGGTAAGAAGAAAAAATTAGGCAAAAAGAAGAGAAATGAATGAATTATGACCTACACCTGTCCATTTTATGCCCAATGCGTTTCAATTTTGTCAATTTTCTAAGCATTGTCGCGCCAATGAATTTCAATCTCTGTCTGTAAAGTATCAGTAGGAAACCAGTCTATGCAGAATTTAGTGACTGTGCTGTATGTACGTATACTAGTACACTCGCGAATTGCAGAATCGAAGCGTCAGACCTTTTTCCTGCCTTTCGAGCAGCTGATTTCACAGTTGAATGCCAACAGTCTGCCGAAGCCGAATCCGGAGCCGAAGCAAGACTGGAGCAACGAACCCGACGTCAACCACATTCTGACCCCATTTAGATTCTGACCGTTCTATTGAAATAATAAGAACAACTAACTGCTGACTTATTTTACTACTTCATTCATACATCATACATGTTTAATGTTTAGTTAGTCCGTCGGTCACTGACATTTGGTACACTGACATTGTAGGTTCAGTTTAGTAGACAGACCTACAGGACTGCAGACATCTTTGTAGCAGTAGGGTTCGTGGTGGCAGAACCATCTGCAAATGTCAATGGACAAACCTAGAAAACCGCATTAGATCAATGCAACATACTAAATTAGTACAAATGTGTAAAAAACCAACCTCGCAGATATTTTACTGTAGCAACCGCAAATCTCAACTGATTTGAATGAACCTTTTTTGAATTAAAGACAAATAAATTATTGCCAGATTGGTGCAATTTTATCAAGATACTCTGCTTAGTTCCTGAGATATGTACTTACACTCAAAGTCAAAACAGACTTTGGCAATGAACAAGAGCTATTCTATTGCACTTCATAATAAAGCAGATTCCTACTGCTGAGGGCTAATGAGACTTCACTGATTGAGTACGCTGGTGTGTGTCCCCAGTAAAGCCTCGTAAAATTAGCCGTTTCTGTAGGAATCTGTTTTATTATGAAGTACAGTACAACGGAATATAATAAAAATCGCTGCTGTTCATTGCCAAATTCTCTGATTTTACTTTTGAGGGCAAATATCTCAGGAACCGAGCAGAGTACATGTATCTTAATGAACATTGCACCCATAGAATTTATTTGTCTTTCATTCAAAAAAGATTCATTCAAATCGGTTGAGATTTACGGTTGCTATACAGCAAAAAATCAGCTGGGTTTGTTTTTTTGACGCTGTTCATATATATGCTCGGGGTTACGTATCCCACCCCACCAGCTAGAAAGGCCAAACTCCCTTCTTCAGAGACAGTTTAGGTACCCGAATCCGAAATTTATACAAATGTAGGTGGGAAAAAGTGGGGATTCTGCCCAGGCCCGATTTTCCGAGAAAATTCCAAAAAACCGGATTCTGAGAGGGGAGTTTTTGAAACCCTATTTTGGGTTTCCAAACCCGTAAACACGGTTCCAGAAGCCCTGCTTCAGAGACCTATAGCAGGGTTTCGGAACCCCATTTACGATTTTATAGGCCCAAAATGGGGTTTCGGAACCCCAAATTGGGTTCCTAAAACCCTAATTGAGGTTTCTAAGGCCCAAAATAATGTTCCGGAACCCTAAGTGTGGTTTCAGAGGCCGTAAATACGGTTTCTGTTGCCCAAAAATATGGTTCGGAACCCTAGTCAGGGTTTCAGAGGCCCTAAATAGGGTTCCGGAAATCTAATTTGAATTTCTGAAGCTCTAAATGGAATAACATCTAAATATCTAAAATAATACGCGCTAAGAGCGCATTCGAAAGCGTTTTGGAGATTTCACCTCACCCCATTCTCTGGGCCAACGAAACCTCTAAACCAGAGCTGACAAGCACCCCAGCCCGCCTCAGACCTACTGTATACATATGTACGGAAGGGAAAGAGAGTTCAAATACCATTGCATTTCTTACGGCAACCTTCCTCACACTCGCACCACCGCTGCTGAGCATTAGGTCGACTCAAACACGACCTTATTTGACAGCCTTGGAAGGAGGTACAGAACCGGTAGCAGTCACTATACTCTTTTGCTATAAGAAAATAGAACAACTGCTACTGTTAGCAAACTGAACGCATAATTTCTTACTGGAACAGGGCTGCAGGCCAGCACTCGTGCACGCGATGCAGAATGTGGCGAAATAGAACAGAACTCTGCAGAATTTCATACCTACTGTATGTATGTAGGACAGAAATCACTGGTCAACAGATCACGAGACAACCACTGCCTAACCAATGTATGTGCTAATTAGCTAGCTTTTTTATACTCAAAGCAGTTTTTCAAATCAGCCCTACTTTTTTAACAGATGAATATAATGATAATTTTTGTTTGACGTTTGATTGATCATTAGATGCAATGCAACACAGGGGTTGCCACCCTACCCCCGCAAGAACCAGACATATGTACAGTAGGCAAAGAGGGCGGCTGAGGGGGGTTAACCTCCTCCAACCGCCGCTACCCCTCAGGAATTTTTAGAAAGAATTTTGCAAAGAAAATTATGATTTGAGTACGCCACGCCTAGATTAGGTACAAATGAGCTCAGAATACGTTGCTTATTTTAGCGAAAAATAAGCCTAAAACATTGATTTTAGTAAAATAAATCGGACTTTTTAGCTTACCATCCGCTCAACCCCCGATCCGATCCGATTTGCGGGGGGCCTTAAGGCCTACGATCAGACTCGTGGTCCATTTCGCGTCCCCCGTGATTCGTCATCTCCGACGTTGCCCTGCTTTCACTGCCAGCCACTCAGCCATGCTGCTGGGTGCCGGTCACCAGGAGGGCGGCCGGCGTTTTGATGCCATGATTCTGACAGCTCCCGACGGCCGCCGGTGCCCCATATGCCGGAGGGCTCCCGGCATAGTTGGTTTCTCAGACAGCTTCTGACATCGTAGATCTTCTTCTCCAACGCGGCATGCTTTGTGGAGTGGCTTCGGTGCAACGGCAGATCCAGTCGGTTCCCATTTTACCTACTCGCTGTCACCAGCTTTCGGTGGCCTGGGTGGAGCTTTGCGCCGACGACCAACTTTTGCGGCAAGAAACTTGCCGCGCCGAGAGGATGAGCGCACGACGTCGCGCACAGTGGCTTTGCGGCCTAAACCACTACACCAACTGTCACCAACCACCAACCGCTCGACCCCCTCAGCCGCCGCTACCACCCTCAGGATTTGATATTTAGCACGCTCTGACTCGGACGACTTTTCATTTTACCAATCCAAAAAATCGCCAAGCCTGACTGTAAAATTGCAACTTTCGTATTAGAGCGAAATTGGCGCTTTTGACTAAAAGCTATAAAAATGTGGACTTTTGGGTCAAACAAAAGCTGATAGGAAGTAAAAGCCCTGTTTTATAAACAATTTTTAGTTTGACTGAAACAGTACAAAATTGCAAAAAATTGGCCCAAAAAGTGCTTCCAAGAGAAACCAATCGGAGATGGAAAAATCGTCTTGGGGGTTCTGGTCATAGCCGATGAGAGACAAAGAGCCCTACAGTAGTTGCATTATGCTCTACATATAAACGTCAATTTCTTCCGTAGCTGCCTTATCTGCAAAGCTGAATGAACGCTAGGCTCCCATCTTGGCTAATCGAACGTGACAGGTAGCGTATGGCGGGAGCGGGAGCCTGCCATCTTTCATTCAAAGATCGGTGGGCTGGGCAAGGCGGGTTATGGCGAAAAAAGGCAGAAATTAATAAAAGCAGCAAGCATATCCGATCAATCAGCAGCGGCGTGCCGGGCCGGCCTATAATAACCTCCAGAGGAGGTGCTGCTTTATTGCGCGCCCTAAAAGGTTCAATTAGAGACCGGGCGGGGGTCACGGGACCATCGATTTTCGGCCAATCTTAGCTTGCAGTTTGCGTTTATTTCCATCCGGCCGGCCCGGTCCGGTGCAATCGATTCGTTCGGCGGCAACTAGTAGAAAGTAGGTATATAGGTGCAGGTGGTGGTGTGAACGGGAGCTGGCAAATTGAATTTGAGCTAGAGCCAACGCAGCTCTCCCCAAAGAGATGAAATGCTTCCAGAATTAAAGCACCACTATGCCGGGCGCTCCAATCGATTGGCTCCGGACCGGCCGCGCGGCCAGGCAGCCAGCCTAGCGTCCATGCGCGCGGGGCGCCGGCAGCTTGTGTCGTCTGCGCAGTGGGGTGGGCCGGCGGTGCGATTAGGAGCAGAAAAACGAGCTCGAAATTGTTCAACTGCCATTAATTGTACTTTCAGACGGTGATGAATTTTCTCTCCGGTGCCATCAACATGGCCAAAACGGCCGCCGAGGCCGGGGTGAGGCCTCTTTTTTCTGTCTACACCTAAGCAAGCGGCTAGATTGCAGGCCAGCGGTCTCTCGGCCGTCAGCTCTAAGGTGACCGAAGTGACGGGCGTCGAGATACCGACCTCACTGCCGGCTATGGGCGGCGGGCAGAAGACCGAAGGAACAACTGGAACAAAGTCTACCGGAGCTGCGAAAAAGAAGGCGGAGGAGGAAGAGGAGGAGGAAAAGAAGGAAGAGGAAGAAAACTTGGGGAGAATAGAATTCAAACTGGATTACAAGTAATTGGTGCACTTGTGTGTAATTGGCTGGAGGGCTGTATCTAGGATAATCACTTGCAATTTTATGAGCCAAATCGCCTTTGCCGACTAGGCGCCTTCGCTACATTTTGTCGTGTTTCTATCGATCAGACCAAATTACCGCAACCGAACGCAAACAAAAGGCAGCTGCTGAAGTGGACCGTCTTTTGGGGCTTTAGAAAATGAAACAACTAAAAAATTAACTCCGCACTTGCTACCAAACCAACTACAGTACGTATTATTTGCTAGAAAACTAGAAATTTGAAGATTTCTGTTATCTGACAAGTTAGGCTGGCATCGATTTTCTTGCGAAATAGTAACATCAATGGCAGTTTTTGTTGTGTCTTATTGTTCTTCGTCTGTTTGAAACCCTGAAACTAGATAGAATCCAGTTTTAAGTGTAGTTTTGAATCAATT
>JASANB010003659.1:0-19385 GCA_030248155.1 Sabatieria punctata
AAGAAAGCATTTAGAATCCGTTCTGGAGGGTAAAATAAGCAGAAATTAACAGTTTTAGTCCGTACATGATCTACTGTATTACAGTGTTCCTTATTTTCGGCGGATTATTTGTTCGTATTCCACCGGGAAGGGGTGTATCAAACCCGCACCCTCTGGATACAGTGCTAATACATTCTGTATCACTAAAAATGTCAAATTTCAATTTGAATCACAAACGTTTATCTTCGGCAAGAACAGAGAAATTGCACTAATTACTAGCTTACTGCTTAGAAAAGCGGTAAGAACATTCGTAACCTTTAGTTTATTAACGCAAAACGGCTTGTGCAGAAAATTACTTGCCAGAAAAATCGGAGGGGGTCCCCGATTGGGGGGGTCTGGCCTAAGTCGGGCAGGGGTGAAGGGAACTGGCTGAATTTGATGAGGCGTGAGGCTAAAGCAACGGAAACTCGACGGACGCTGCGGCAAACGACAGGCCGACTGATGCGCAAATATCGCCGGTGACGATTTGAAAGGAGCCAGTGGCGCAGTACTGTAGTGCAGAGCACAATACACCTCCACAGCACCTCCCCACTTCCAATGTGCCCATTTCCGATACCCCAGTTCGAATCTCCCCGGTTCCGATTTTCCCCAGTTCCGATTTTCCCCAGTTCCAATTTGGGGCCGTCCATAAACTACGACGTTCAAAAATTCAAAATTTTGCACCCCCACCCCCCTCCGACGTTTAACGACGTTTTCATCATCACCCCCATAAAAACTACGACGTTTAGGAGGCCCCCCTCGAAATAAAATTTTCGAATTTTCGTTCAAATTCTGAAGCGAAGCTGCTTTCCTGACTGCGTAATCACAAATGAATAATAGAAAAATTGTGCCTGTGCACATGCAATGTACGTATTTACCAGTTCGTTTCACCGATCTTTCAAGAATTCATTTAACTATTAGTTTAAAAAGAGTCATTCAAATCGGTTGAGATTTGCGGTTGCCATAGTAAAAAATCTATTGGGTTGTTTTAATCACTCTTGTTCATTGCCAAAATCAGCGTTTCAAATTTGAGGGCAAATATCTCGAGAACCAAGCAGAGCATCTTAACGAAAACTCTACCAATCAAGAATTTATATGTTTTTCATTAAAAAAAGATTGATTCAAATCGGTTGAGATTTACGGTTGCTACAGTAAAAAATCTGCTGGGTTATTTTTTTTGTACACCCAGTACAAATCACGCTAACATAATATGTTGTACAACTACAAAAATGTGTCAAAACCGTTTGACTTTTTCTGCATTCTTGCTTATTCTGCAGTCGTCAAACCTTACCAAAAAAATGGTAAAAAATACGTCAACGTTTTGCCTAAACCCCCCACCCCCCTCCGACGTTCTGCGACGTTTTTCCGCGTACCCCCACCCCCCCCTCTCTGAACGTCGTAGTTTATGGACGGCCCCTTTTCCAAATTTCCGATTTTCCCCAGTTCCGATTTTCCCCAGTTCCGATTTTCCCAATTTCCGATTTTCCCCAGTTCCGATTTTCCCAATTTCCGACTTTCTCCAGTTCCGATTTTCCCAATTTCCGATTTTCCCCAGTTCCGATTTTCCCAATTTCCGACTTTCATATAAAATTAGCTTTTACGCAATTTTTAGAGATAACTTTTGTTTGGCATAATTTACTTAGCAACAGGAATCTCTAGAGGAGATAAAAAACTTCAAACACTGATGATACATCAAGTCAAGTTATTACTTTTCTAGAACGGTTTTACTCTTATCCGTTGCCAAATTTGCACACGTTTCCAATGGACCGCCAAAATTTTCTTTGAAAAAAGTTGAGGCGAAGCTTGCTTGCGTTCTGCTGCGCTGCACCGTTGAGTTAATTCCACAGATAATTAATTAACTATTATAAAGTTAACCAAGTAGACTAACTAAAATATTGCAACAGCAAGTTTTTCCCACGTACAATCGAGTAGTTGATGCCAGACTGAAGAATCTACATGGCTAGACCAGATCTGCTCAACTTTTTCTCTTTCTGCGTTTTTGTCCAACTTCATATTTAGGCATTTCTTCTTCTACTACTACTGGTTTCACGGCGGTCTCAGATTGCTATCGCATCGCACTAGAGGAGAAGACGCAGTGCAGTAATGGCAATATATAGGCATTTTGATTATGAAGTATTGATTTGCAACATCGGTGATAAACAAAAATTTATCAAAGTGCATGAACTTCTCCCGTCACTGTCAATTTCGAAAAAATCTGTCCTCTTACAATTTTTTGCCACTGCCTTGTTCACTTCTGACACACAATCAGAATCATCGGGTGACCAAGTTTGATTTACCTGTTTTAAAAATAGCTGCTGTACAGTAGATCTGTCGAGCTAATTCTATTACAGGATTCTTCAAATCCTCTCAAGTGAGTGAAATTCTTTTCTTTTTGATAGGGCTGAGTTATATAATAGCCTTGAGCTAACTCAGTCCTTCTTCCCTTGTCATTAAGATATGCACTGTAGTTTCTTGTGATACTGTCTGTACGTACTGTATGTACATTGTCTGGGAAGAAAAAATTTCTTTCTTTCTTTCTTTCTTTCTTTTGTCACAACCTAAGCAGTCAAAAGGGGGCATAAAGTCCACATAAATACCAACTCCAGCCAATAAGCAGTCGACTAACCAATACCTATAAAAGTGTACAAAGTTACATAAACTTTTAACTGAGAATGCATTTATCTATTCCAAGCGAAACGTGCAAAACTTTCGCTCACCCAAGGCTCTTGTAAGGTATCACCCAACTTAGATTTTTTAGCCTCTGCCTAGCCTAAAATCAGTCTGAGTGCAGCGTATGTGGCGGCTAATAAAGATTTTGTCAACTTTGTAGTGTTTATCAGCTGGGCAGGCGAGCCGATGCTGCTTTTAGTCAGACTAGTGCTTGGTCAGCGTGTTTCTTATCTCCCAAGCTCATTCTAAAACTTCCCGTCCCTTCCGCATGCCGTTGGCAATGGCCGGTCTAACCGAACTCAACAGGTCGTTGGAGAGAGACACCGACACTTCTGACGATGACAACGAGTTGGTCATCTACCATAAAGCACAACGCACCAGTTCTGGGTATGTATTTAGCTCTTGACCAACAAACGGCCTCAGACTTTTTGCAACGTCTTTTAGTGACGTGACACCTTTGGAAATTCAAGATGGACCTCAGCCCAAAACATTCCATCGGTACGCTCCCAGCCTCAGGCATTTCATTCCTGTTAGACCGTTCGCAAGGTACGTACAAGATTGCTTGCTCTGCATTCTGCATTATGTCTCATTTAGTGATGATGTCAGTCGCATAGACCAGGCCGGGTGTCTGTCGTTCATAACCTATTCCTGGGTATTCAGTTACCTTTGGTCTGCGTTCAAAGGTTTCATACCCCGAGACCAGGCTTGGTCGATCTCCACTTATGACTCCACTTCTGTCAATATGGCCAGGTAAAACTTGAAAGCAAAGCTTAGGTGATGTTCACAGGCTTTGCTTGTTAGACTGGAGTTTTTGTGGAAAGAGGAGCTAAAGAACAGTCGATCTCCACCTTCTTTGTTTCGCGTTGTAGTTCGCTTTTACAAGACCAGACTGATGCTCTCTTGCTTCATCTTCTTCTTCTGTCTTGGATTTGGATTTATCGGACCGGTAAGTTCTTCATTTGTATCTATCAACTTTTCTGTACTATTATTCAACCTCTTTTCCACTGCTGTTCTGCTTTCCCACTCGACTCCAGACTGCTCCTTTTATGTTTAGCACTTAGCTCCTCCTCTCTCTTTCTGCTTGACCCACACCCATCTGCTCTTCTCATCCTTCTGCTCCTTTCCTACTCACTCCTTTCTGCTCTGTTTGTCTCTGCTCCTATAATCTCTATGTACTCCACCTTTCTACGCTCCTCGTGATTTCTATCCAGTTCTGTCTGCTCTGCTGCGCTCACCTCCTTTCCGTTCCTCCCCCACTGCCTTCTCCTCTCTCCTCTCTCCTCTCTCCTCTCTCCTCTCTCCTCTCTCCTCTCTCCTCTCTCCTCTCTCCTCTCTCCTCTCTCCTCTCTCCTCTCTCCTCTCTCCTCTCTCCTCTCTCCTCTCTCCCATGACTACTCTGGCCCACTCTGTTTTGCTGTTCTTTGTTGTACTCTTCTCTGTTTCTTGCTGTCAACTGTATTCCTCTATTGCATTTTTCTTAAAACAAATCCAATAGCAAATGGATTCGGGAACAATTTATAACCAGTACAGTTTATTGAAGCTAATCGCGGACTCATTGTCAAATGGTTTAGACCTGTCTGGTACGCGCCCTAGTTGCCTATGTCGAGCGAGGCGGCCATGAACTGGCCACAGGAATTCTGCTGGTCATTTCACTGCTGATTGTTGAAGTGTGTCGAGTGCTGTCTTATGGAGCCACTTGGGCGCTGAGTTATCGGTCTGGAGTGCGGCTTCGCTCAGCTGTACTTGGACTTCTGTTCAAGAAACTTATGAATCTACGCTCGCTCAAACACAAAACGTCTGCTGAGGTGCTTTTCTAACATACAGTAAGGTATCTAGAGCGTAGAGCATTAAGTAAATTTCAGATAGTGAACATCTATGCGAATGATGGTCAACGAATATTTGATGCTGCCACCTTTGCACCATTGGTTTTGATGGGACCGTTCGTTCTCATTGGCGGAATCATTTATCTAATATCGCTGATTGGTCCATGGTCCTTGCTCGGTTTGGCTGTGTTCTTGGTGTTCGACGTGGTGCAGGTTTTTCTCGGCAAAACTATGGTCAAATACCGCAGAATTGCCGTGCAACAGACTGAAAATCGAGTAAGAAACTGCTAACGATTTATTTCATAATTTGATAGGACCTAAGTTTCAGGTTAGTTTAATGGGTGAGTTACTGCGTTGCATACGAATCGTCAAAATGAATGCCTGGGAAAATTCGTTTATGGATAAAATTCATGGTACAGTTTTGCACCTCTAAACGAATAGTCCGTTTAGTATTGTTTCTTTAGATGTGCGACTTGCGGAGAAGAAAGGTTTGAGGACAGCGGGTTTTGCTCAAAGTTTAGCCATCGAATGCGGTGCTATAGTTCCGGTTTTTGCTACTATAGTTACTTTTCTTGCTGTGATCTGGTCCCGAAATAATCTACTCGCTAGTGAGGTAATTCTAATACTTCTTTGTGCGCATGATTTTCTTCATAGCGCTTATTTACCATCGTTTAGGCATTCAGTGCAATAACAGTTTACTTCGTAATGTTGTTTGGAATCCGCATGATACCTTACGGAGCGCGATACTTCGCTGAAGCCGCTGTTGCTCTAAAGACAATTCAGGTATCTACAACGAGAATTCTTCTTAGTAGATTTCTTATCCATTTTCAGAAATTGTTACTGCTCAATGAAGCCGATTTACTGAGACCGCCGCCTGTCAATAAACAGCTTGCTCTAGTCATTCAAGATGCGAGCTTCTCCTGGGAAGATGACCCAAGTACAGGAGATAACGCAGAATTATCACCGCTAGAACCCAACAGCCGCGGAGCCGCCACATTGAAAGGCATAAATTTAGTATTGGAAAAGGTAAACCTCATTAGCTAACCACTGTGTCAGGAAAAATCAGTCTTCAATAAGCAGTTCAGACAATGAGGGCAAAATTAACAGTTTCAGTACTTAATTTATCTCTTAATTTCGACAATTTTTTCTTCCAACAAACCTTCACTGGAAAGGTGTTGTACCCACTAACGTTGCCTACACCCCCTAGGCAGGCTACTGGTTTAAATTCAACATTCAAAAATCGTTCTGCAGGTCAGGTGATACTAAAATAGTATATAAAGTGAACGATTTTTAATCATTTTCTCTACAGCAAGCACTTAGTTTAGAAACAACTTCTGGGTGTGTGCGGTGGAGTGGCTTCCGGCAAAACAGCACTGCTAAATGCTATCATTGGTCAGGTGAAACAAGCTTTTTCTAAGATTTTTTCCCACCCTTTCAAGAGTTACTCTCAATTTTAGATGGTACAACAGGACGGTAACATCTCAGTAAACGGGACACTGGCTTACGCCTCACAGCAACCCTGGATTCAAAATCTTACGTTTAAGTAAGAAATTTTATTCCCTATTCGCAGAACAAATTTATCTCAGATTTTTTCAGAGAGAACATCTTATTTGGAGAGCCATTTGAAGACCAACGCTACTATCGCGTTGTGTTCGCGTGTTCCCTCAATCAGGACATAGCTTCCCTACCGGCTAGTGACGAAACTGAGGTAAAAAGAAACAAACAAAAGAATAAACTCTGATCATCGATTTCCCCTGTGTGTGTAGATCGGCGAGCGCGGCGTCACGTTGAGCGGCGGCCAGCGGGCGCGTTTGTCGCTAGCACGTGCACTCTACTCAAATCGGGACATCTGTTTGCTTGATGACGTCTTGTCAGCGTTGGACCAATCAGTGGCTGATCACGTGTTCGAATATGCCATCAAGGGCATCTTATCCGGAAAGAGTGTCTTGATGGTAACTTCAAGTGTGAAGGTACTGTTTGCTGTGTTCTTTCAAAATATTTTCTCCAACTAACTGCTCTCAGCTTTTTTAGCTGTAGGTACTTAAGCCAGATTTGCGGTTTTATGCGATTTTTTTACCCGAAACTACGATTTTAGGCGTTTTTTGTTCTCTTTTAGTGCCTTAACCCACTTCCCTGGAATTTGGGCTCAGTCAGACCTACTGTACCCGGGCCGAGCTTAGATTCTCTCCCCTCCCCTTCGCCGGATCATGTACAGTACGTAAAACTTATATTTTCTTCTGCTAAGCTTTTTACTTCTGTTCTTACTTTTGTAGTTTTTCTTGAATTTGTTTCTGGAAAGTGAATTTTTGTAGTAGTAGTTCTTCAAATCGCCGGTTCCTTTTAATATAAGAGCTAACCGGTCTCTGAAGTCAACCACAAAAAAGCAGTGTTCGCACTAAGTTCGCCCTAAGAGGTGATTGATTTCGAAAGGGCTGTAAAAAGGGCAGAGAAGAAGTGTTTTAGAATTTGGCCAACTGTGATGAAGTGATTTTCATGAGCAACGGCAGAATCTTGGACCAGGGTCCCCATCGTGAACTGTACCGAAGATGTAAAGACTATACCACCTTTTGCGATGCTGCTTCTCTGGCCCAGGCTGACAAAAGTACCCGCCTATGTGGAAAGTCTGTTCAAGGATTTCCCGACAATTTTCAGCTCAACCAATCGAAAATTTGCTCGGTGACCCAAATTTCTCACCAGAGAATCCGACCTCGCCTTTGGGACCGAAACCGTCCCGTGAGATTTGACCATTTTTCTAATCAAGTAAAAACTGTCAGTTTATTACGGCAGCTAGCGAACTGTCGCTGTTGGAACGAAAGAAAGAACTCAGTCGTCTTAGCGAGTCGACGCTAACTGGAACTGCATCACTGGCTGACATTCCTGCTGCAATTAATGGTCAGTGAGACACTTTTTGCTCTAACTAAAATGCTACACAGCGCTAAATCGGAAAAAATCGTGCCTCTCGGTTTTAGGTGCAGTTCAGCAGTACTGGGTAAACTGGTGCACCAATTTTCGTGAGAATCCAAACTTTAGCCTTTCCATTTCATACTTCAAAACTGTCTCTTACTTTTCCTCGGTTCTTCACTGAGTCGCTTTTCCAGCCAAACTACAGTTTCAGGTCAAATGACTGAGCAAGAAGAGGATTTGGGCCTGTCTGCAGTCTCTTGGCATGTGTACTGTCGCTTCTTCGGAGCTGCCGGTGGCATCTGTTCGGTGGCGGTTGTTATTCTCTTGTTCGTACTGAATGTGGCCTCTGCAGTCTTCGCCACAGCTTGGTTGTCTCACTGGCTCAAGTCTGTGCACGTAAGTTTAAATATAGCGCTGCCGCTTATATAAACAGACATTCTTTTTGTAAAACAGACAAACAGTCTTTTGTAAAACAGTGATCTAGGATTTTGTGCACATTCTGTCTGCTTACACCTAATGTGTGCTTTGCTTATGTAAACATTTTTTCATTTCAGAATTTCAACACGAGCTTGAATTCGTCTTGTGCTTCTCAGCAGCTGGCTGACTGTCACTTTGGCTATTACTCCACGATTTATGTCCTAACTCTGCTTCTGCTAACCGTTACTGGCATCATAAAGGCATATGCTTTCGTCAAAGTGATACATCTACAGTACTTTGCTGTACTATTATAACCAGAAAAAAACGCTCTAGGTTTCCTTAAACGCAGCAAGCAGATTGCACAACGGAATGTTTGGAAAGGTCATACACGGGGCAATGAGATTTTTTGATAGCACGCCTACTGGAAGAATTTTGAATCGCTTCTCAAGGGATCTGGATGAAAGTAAGTAATGTATGTATGTATGTAGCTTCAGTACATGCTTCTGTCTGGTGTGTGTCTAGGTGAAAAAGTTTTGTTCGCTGACTAATACAGTTTTTAATTTAGACTCTGTCACATATTGCTTGGCAAAAGTTTCTATTACTACTTTCAGTTGACGTGAAAATGCCTTTTACCATGGAGTCGTTTCTGCAGAATGCCATCTTTGTCATTGCCTACCTAGCTGTCATAGCCTACGTGTTTCCGTGGTTCCTGGCCGCATGCGTGCCGCTGGCTATTCTATTCGGACTTTTTGTTGCTTGTTTCCGTGCAGGCATACGCAGGTTACTGTCTAAAATTGCTGCAACCGTTTAATTTCATTGTTTCAGCCTAAAACGATCTGAAAACATTTCTCGTTCACCACTCTTTGACCACATCTCAGCCAGTTTGGACGGGCTGGCTACTATCCATGCCTACGGACAGACAAAACACTTTGTTGATGTACTGAAGAAGCTGCTTGATGCCAATAGGTATTGGTGCAATAAGCTAATCTGTTTACATAGCACATACACACGCAGCAGAGCTCTCTGTGTTGAGTAGGTAATGAGTTTGCCGAAGTGTTGAAAAACTGCCGCCGCAGAAAAATATACATACATTGTAGAATATTGTTGTCTGACTAGATAAAAGCACAGTTTCAGTGCAAGCATGTTCATGTTCAACAGTGCCATGCGCTGGCTGGCAGTCTGGTTGGACTTACTAGTGGTGGCCATTACTGTAGTGACAGGCTTCTTGATGGTCTCAGGGGCGACCAGCATCGACCCAGCCTACGCAGGAATGGCATTGGCCTTCGCAATCCAGGTAAAACTTTATTCCCTTCACGTATAAAAAGCTCTCTCTTGGTCCAGCTACACTGCCCAGTATTAACTGGGCAAAACACAGTTACCCAAATTTGCCAAACTGCAATCTGTTAAAAGACATTCTAACAATCTGTTAGAAGAAGAATTCTGTTACATAGAAATATAGAATCATACTGGACCTATGACAAGCAAAATGGCAAGCAAAATAACAGCTACTTATCTCCAGTGTATTTGTAGTACAGACAGTAGATGGTTAGGAAGGTACTGAAGACTGCCGGAAAGAAGAATCTGCATGCGCGATCAATTCGTAAAGCTCGCTTGGCGTAGTGGTTTCCCAGGGTAGTTTTCTGCAGCAGAAAATACTCCAACATGTCGCCCATCACTGCACCTCCATCAGGCTGCGTCTGCGGCTTGCGACTGTGTCTGCGTTCGGCCGAGATGTCCTGCAACGCCACAGAAAACACCGACCAAACATAGTAGTTTGTCTACTTCAAGCTTCTTGGCTCTGCGCATCAGTGTGTTGACTACTGCGAACTCCAACAAGGCTGCGAATAAAAACAACATGCACGTGCCGAACCAGTAGTCTATAGCTTTGGCATAGGATACCGGTGGTAGAGTGTAACGCAGACCGGCCCCCTGAAATTTGCATAACCCATAAAATAGGGTTTTGAATTGAAAAAAGGTTTGAAGTTTTTGGATAAGATAGTTTGTCTACATAACGCTAATGCATAGGACTGATTAGACTTTGATATGAACAGATCTATGCACACCCTGAGAATTTAGTTAGTTCCAATTGAGCTCTGTCTACGTAAGGTAATGCAGTTGGCTAATTATGTGCGCCCTCTTTACGCAAACAGGCTGATCCAATTCTATTGACAAAGTTTAGCAAAAATGCGTGAAGAAAAATGCAGCTGTTTCTCTTAATCAGGATGGTGAGAAAACCTTATGTAAACACTGCTTCCATTCCAGGAATAAATTACTAAACCAACACAAAACGTAGAAGAATTTTGAGTACCTGTGTAGCTAATGTGAGCAAGGTAGTGAAGCTGAGTGAGACCCGTGCAGGCACAGCGTTTGGGTCTATCCAGAATGAGACCCAAGAGATTACCACTATCATACCGGTCGGTATGTAGGTCTGTACCAAATGGTACCCAAATGCTCGCTTCAGATTTATTTTTGCCAACAAACAACTGAATTTGCCTGCAAGCACCAGTTTTGACCATTTACAGTGCACCACAGTAGTAATTAGTCAAGTTTCTGGCTACCATGCTTGCTTCCACTGTACTCGGTGATGCCATAGTTGAAGGTTCCGTTACACAGCTCTGCCTTTACATCGACTATCTCAAACTCCGGCAGGTCTATAGAATGGTCCCACTCTATTGGTAGTCTACTAAACCACTGCACTATCATGTCTCTTCGTGTATGCTGGTCTGAAGAGTAGGAATTTGCATAAAGCTCACACCTGCGCACTCACAGCTCATTATCTTCAGCGTGCAGACTTGCAAATCCAGCGGGTAACGCTGCAGATCCATGTTACAGGCAACGTTCATTGTAATTCGACTGCTGTAGGCCACCGTACCATCGGGACTGATGTACATGACAAAATTGGGCACTGTCACCGTTTGAAAGTAGGCCGCTTTGGCGTTGGCGAAATAAAGATCCGGCACCCAGACAGTGTTCAGTGTCTCCTGGTCGCTGATCGCTCGCTCTGACTGGTTGTGAGCCAGTGAGGGGTCGTTCCAGCTTTGGTACATGTAGATGTCCAGGTGATAAGCCTGAGATTTTTGTCGAAGCATAGTTTGCACTATTTTCAACTCACCATTTCCGTTTCCCTGATATTTCCGATGCTCTGAATGAAAAAACCAACAAACACTTTTAGAGCACCACCTGAAGCCACTGGGCCGTATTTTTGTTCTGATGAGGAATATTTGAACAAACCGGTCAGTGGCTGAGGTCTGTCCAGGCGCCGCGTCCTGGTGGTGAATTGCGTAGTTCTACTAAGCTCTGCTTGCAACTGAGGTGATCGGTTTGGCATTGGTTGATGTGGGTTCGGTATTCCGTCCTGAGCTTCACATCTACAAACTCATCTAGCCAGTTTACTGTCCCGTCTGTCACGGCGGCCCCAGCATCTGCGAGAGCAGTGGGAGCCAGCTATTTGAGACAAAACCAAAACATTACAGCGAGTTTTGATGTAAAACAGTAAGGAGTTTGAGAAACTGGCATTTTAGTTAAGCTTCAGCGGCTCTTGAATGATGCTGAACGGAGTAAGAACTGCTAGAAAAACACTTTGCTAACATGATGAGGTCAGTGAATTTACAAAGAAAGTGTCGCGCTATACAACTTAAAAAATCAGAAGCCCAGTCTCGAATAGAAGTCCCTCTCGAATGAATAGTTGCCCATCTAAAAATAATTTGAAAAAATAGAAGCCCAGGACTTCTAATCGAGAATATACGGTATGTCTGTAGGCAAGGCTCTCGAATGAAAGGCTCTAATAAGAGCGTGGGTGTCCTGAGCTGTACGTACAATGGAACGTAAACAAATGTACAAAGTTTGCCTAGACATAATTCAATGACCTCTGTACACAGATAGTACGTACAAAATGAATGATTTTACAACTTTTCCTGGCCCGATTTTCTAGGTTAATCAAAAACCGCATTACTGAATTGTGAATTGAGCTTATAAAGCAAAGCAAACACTTACAAGCATAAAAAGAATCCGAATATGAGCAGAAGTTTGAGCCTGCTGCAGGCCATCACAGGCTTACATATTTTTGGCTTTCCAAAATTGAAGCTCTCCGCTGTCATCTGGTTGGCTCTCCAAGGAGGTGGCGACCGGCTAATTACATCCAGAACGAGAAGACGGTAAAACACGGGCTCTAAGCATTTATTGATTAGTCGCCTCTCATTAACGGTCCTCTTTGTTTTCCCGTGAACACCTACACGCAAACGGCGAGCGTGCGCTGCAAGTACGTAAAAGCCACGGTGGAAACAAAGACACTGTTCATTAAAGTGCCGGTGGACATAATAAGGCGAGGCTAACGCCAGCCGTTGACATTGCAGATCGATTGAAGGTTTGTATGACTCCCCGGAGGGGCACCTCAAAAATTGCCGCACCAATTATTTATTTAGTACGTACTACGTATGACAAGGTAAATGTAAAAGGCACATTTTCTCTCTCAGTAACAAATCGTCTTTGCAAAGAGAAAAGTTCGTAAAAACAAGCGCAGCTGTGGGCTATTTGCTTTGAACTAGAAAAACGCATGCGACAGCTTATGCAATGCATTCGAAATTTGGGACTTTGCTTGCTGTCTCGCCAAGCTTGACGACTTGGACACAAATTTCTTGTGCATAAATTATCACGCACCTTTTAACAGGCAGGAAAAACTGTGGCTCGTAGTGCGGTTCCATATTTTCAGTTGCCGATTGAGGTTGACTTGAAAAATTTCACATTCAAAAATTTCCAGATAATGATTTGAATCCTTTCAGATGAGCGGAATTTTCCAATTTTCGGTCCGACTTCAGACAGAACTCGAAGCTAAGATGACCTCCGTAGAGCGCATCGACTATTACATTGAGGTACTTTGGAAGTATAGGAAAATCTGCTTACGTAATTGTCAAAGATAAAATTTAGCACATCGAACAGGAACCGAGCTGGTTGTCTCAAACTTACACGCCGCCCATCGACTGGCCGGCTCGCGGCAGAATCAGCTTCCGGGATGTCAAGTACTAATGCTAATTTTTCTACGCGCCCTTTAATGCTGGCATGTGGCCAGGTGTTTGCTTTTTTGTCCTAATTGCTTTCTTCATGAGTCTCGCAATCTCGGCTGAACAGAAATCTGTTTAGAGATAGGCGAACAACAAGAAGGACTTTTAAAGGGTTCTAAAGTGGTGAATCAGTTCTGCTAGCTTTAGAATTGTGTTTTTTTAAATTTCTTACATTAAATTTTTTTCTAACTCAAATTCTCAAACAACGCCGCTGAACGTTTGCAGACTGAAATACCGCGAGAGCTTTCCGCTGGCCCTGAAAGGCGTGTCTTTCGACATAAAGCCGAAGGAAAAAATCGGAATCGTCGGACGGACCGGATCGGGTAGAAAAGCCTATTCTCCTTCTTGGCCGACCAGAACTGCTATAAATTGAAAATCATTTCCTTTTTAGGCAAATCGTCCATAGGCGCTGCATTGTTTCGCTTGTACCCTTTGTTCAGCGGAACGGTTTCCGTTGACGAAGTTGACATCTCACAGGTTGGACTGCACGAATTGCGTAGAGTAATGGAGGCCATTCCTCAAGATCCGTCTCTCTTCGCCGGAACTGTCAGATTCAATTTGGACCCCAACAGACTGCACACCGACTCGCAGTTGTGGCAAGCGCTAGAACGAACCGCCATCAAACCTCTGGTACGTCTGTTCTTTCCTACAAACATAATACACTATGGGCCAAAAATGTCCACCCCATTTTTCGAACTTTACTCAAGCGATTCGTTCTCGGTCAGTTCTTTATCGATTTGGCTCAAATTTTCAGGATTTATTACCTTGACAACTGGGCTACATAATTATGCACGTTTGGTGCCAAGATTCCAGTGTCCTGGTTTTATGACCCGAAAACTAAGAATCAAGGTGGTCCACGTAAATATTAATCTTTTCGGCAATTCATCGAGTATGGGTCTGAAACTTGTAGAAATTATTGCTATTGCCATTGGACGCAAGATACGGACTGGGCAGCCCTCTAGGTCAAAGGGCACCTAAATTGGGGAATTTAAAAAAAAACATGCCATGGTCGATCGATTGATCGGTAGCCAAAATAAACTACTGAGTCGGGTACTGTAACAGTCTAAAGTGAGCACGTTCAACAAGGCGTTCTGTTTTTCAGTTTTATAATGATTTATCATGGCTTTTGCTTCAAACTCGAACTGTGAAAGTGTAAGCTAAGTTGGGAGAAAGCTCCACGTGCCTCCAGTAACCATTGTTCAAGAGTTGAATGCTAGGAAGTAGAGAAGAGTGACATTTCAATGCATTCTCTCAGCTGACATGAAACCATTTTGAAAAAGGTGTACCCAACCCACTGGTAGAGTTAGGTTTTCCTTGGTGCCTCTTCTTCGCAAATATAGCCTTCAGGTCTTGAACCAGAGAGCAGAGTGGCAGCAGAGACTAAAAACGCTAATTTCATGGTTGAAGTGAAGCTAAAAATCTCTGTATCACAGGCAATTTAAGCAGAAATTTTCGTGTCTCTGAAAATGAAAGAAAGTGCGACCGACCGGTGGAAAACTGCTATTTTATCGCTCTGTTACTACATACAATATTTTCAGATTAGCAGCATGGAGGGTGGTCTAGACGCTTGCATCGAAGAGAACGGCCGAAATCTGTCCAGCGGTCAGCGCCAACTGATCTGTATGGCTAGAGCTTTACTACGGTAGGTCGGTTCACACCACACCGACACTACAGTAGTTGTTTGGGCTCGGCGTCTTTATCGATTAACGGCGCCCGGCTACTAGTATAAACCTGAAAATTTTTAGAAATGTGCGCGTGTTGCTGTTGGACGAAGCGACGGCCAGTCTCGATTCGGCAAGCGACGATCTAATTCAACAATGCTTGAGAGAAGAATTCAGGGTAGGTTGGGAGAAATTCAATTAGTAGTGGAGATTTTATTATTCGCGATTTTAGGATTGCACTCTGTTGATTATCGCTCATAGACTGAGCAGTGTTATGCACTGCGACAAGATCCTCTTTATGGATGCCGGAAAGGTGTGTTTTATTTTTAGCTATGTTTGGTCAATTAGTTCTGCGCAGATTAACGAATTCCCTAGTTATTATTAGTTAATCCCAAGTAAGCACTCAGCCACAATTTTGATCTCGCATAGTACCTACCTTTGACGTAAAAGGTAAAATCACAATGTGATAAAGCATGCATATTTCGTTGAAACGCGAGACGCTGATTTTTTGTTCAGATTTAGATAATTCTGCCTTAACAGACCACTTCACTTTGTCCTCACGGATTTCAAAATTTTGTTTCTCCCGCCGGATATTTCACAGGAGGATCCGGACACGGACTAACTCGTTTTAAAAGCTCTTGTATTAATCTGTCATTTTAAGGTGCTCGAGTTTGACCATCCGAATGTACTGATTGAGGACCCGAAGTCCCGATTTTATCAGATGGTTGTGAAACACGATCAACAACCTCATTCGAACTCTTTTGATCCTGTCTTGGGCAGCAATACTGCCAGTCTTTGACTTTGAAAATAGTACACAACGCACTACTGTGCATAAGAGTTTGATGGGAGAAGAGAAACCTGTATATGTCGAGCATTTGGTTCTTACTAATTGTCATAAATACAACATTGGGGGTTTTCAAGATCAACCGAAAATTATGCATTTCTATACAGTATGTAGCAGAAAATCTCTGATGTACAAATTATCCAACTGTCTACCTTGCACGTGTATGTTGCCTGCAGCAACGAACCTGCATTGTAGACAGCAAAGTTTTATGACGGATGATAGATACAGATACATAGAACAGAAGCAAAATAACTAAATAGATTCTGTATTGTGGTGTGTACTTCATATCATAATAACTGTGACTTTTAGCTTCCCCACTTCTGATGATAAAGAGGTTTCTTTGTACTCAAAATAAATTGTTTCTATCGTTGACTCAGACTTGATTATAAACCGGTTTCTCCGTTAGTTTTACCAGGAAACTTTTAATCAGTACACAATGCTCATTTCAAACCGGTTTGGTCATAGACCACTATGTCAGGGAAAGTAGACTTCTATACGTCTTGGTTTTGTCCGTTTGCTCAACGTGTATGGATAGCTCTCATAGAAAAGGACATAAAGTTTGCTTATCATGAAGTGAACCCGTACAACAAAACCAAAGAATGGCTTAAGATAAGTCCGCGAGGTTTCGTGCCGGTGCTTCTGCACAATCAAAAATCTGTCTACGAATCTTCGATCTGCCTCCAGTACTTGGACGATGCTTTCCCGTCTACCACACCTTTGCTGCCCGAAGGTACGTACTGTACGTATTTCTTGGCACAAAAACCGTTTTTCTTTTATTCAGATCCTTATTTGCGAGCACTGCATAGAATCTGGGGTGACCACATAACTAAAAAGGTAAACGCCAAAACAAAAGAGCCGAAAACCTATGTAGCTGTTGTTCAGATTGAACCAGAGTTCTACCGCATACTGATGCGTGAATCGAGTGCGGAGCGGCGCATGTCGGAACAAAACTTACTCCAAGCCGTGGAGTTACTTTTCGAGCAGGCATTTAGTGACGGGCCATTTATTTTCGGCGATCGGCTCCAGTACGTCGATGTTATGCTAGCCCCGTTCGCCTTGAGAATCAAGTCAGAGCTGTCGCATTATCGCGGTTTCGAGGTACGTATTTAAAGTAGCATCTTTATATTCCCATATTTCATTTTGCATACGTTGAAGCAAAAACTTAGCTATACTAGCTAAACCCAATTTTCAGCTCTAACGTGTCCGTACTTTTTTGCCCAACGATTTCACTAAGTTATTTAATTTTAGTAAAAAAAATGACGTAACGTTTTTTCTGAATTTCGCTTGCTCAACACTAGTGTATAAACATATTATCCCACCCAGCATCTAATCTAGCGCTTTTGGGAAACAAGCGCAGAAGAAAGACAAACAAAATGTTAACAGAAACAACACTGTAGGTGCCCAAAAATTGGACGCGATATCACCACTGGATGGAGGCGATTGAAACTCAGCCGAGTGTGGTAGCCACTATGGCCGCGGAACAAACAATGCACGACGTATACGAGCGCTATGCCGACAACTCAGCTACGTCGAAAGTGGCCGATGCTATTAGAGGAGGCACTGCGTTGCCTTAGACGTCTTATTAACGTACTCTTTGCTGTACTTCCTGTTTATCTTATACAGTGGTGTCCAAAATAACTACTACATTACCGGAGATTTCCACTTATAAGACCACCATAGTTAGAAGACCATGGTCTTTAAATAGGTTTTTGTTTCCAGTTATAAGACCATGGTCTTCTAATAGGTGGTCAAAAAACTTGGTTCATAGACACCCATTTTCCAGTTAAAAGACCATGGTCTTAGTATAATTGACCGATTTTAGCACACAATTAACTGTTTTTAAAGTGAACAAAAGCTGTCCATCGTGAGAAAACAAAGGCAGAAGTACATAATATAGATAAAACATGATTCTGATTTTTGTTCTGAATGCAATGCAGTACCTGCTATGCTTCAACACAGCCTTTCTTTTTGTAATTCCAAGAAAAGTTTTACAAGTCAAGCGTAAACTGGTCAGGCATGTCTGGAACAACAATCTAGGTGAAAAACAAATTCAACTATTGGCCAAAAAATATTTTTTTGTAGTGAAATAATATTTTCTAGTTAGAAGACCATGGTCTTAAAACCGGCGCCAAAAAGTGACCCGAAATTTTGGCATTTTCCAGTTGTAAGACCAGGTCTTATAAGTGGAAAACTCCGAGTACAACGCTTACTGCTGTTGTTCTGCTGGACCGATTCAATTCAGTAATTGCTCAAATTTTTCATCTAATCGTGCCATTTTACATATCCAAAGCGAAGCCCTTAACTCCAACTAAAACTCAAAACACAGAGCAAAACATAAAAAAACACCATTTTGCCCGGTTTGGTACAACAGCGACCGACGGCCAATTTGGAACAGAGTTCGACATTCTAATTGAATAGTTAAAATGATACTACGGTACTTGAAAGTTTCGACGCACACCAAAAACTTTTTGATCAACTGGGTTTTGACCCATTTCAGGAAAAATGTAAAAACTAATATGAAGTAGAGCGTTTTCCTACCAAACGTGGTACCAGCCAAAATGGTGTTATTACGTTTCGCCTGTGTTTTGAGTTTTTGGTTGAGTTAAGGGCTCACTTTGGATATTTACAGGTGTGCCAAAAAAATAACTCAGCAGAGTTTTTTGCCAAGCAACCGTAAATCTCAACTGATTTGAATGAATCTTATGAATGAAAGATAAATAAATTCTTGACATATTGGTGAAAATTTTATTAAGATACTGCAGTTAATTCCTCCTGAGAATTTTATCAAAGTGAAAACAGAATTTTTGGTAATGAACAAGAACGATTCCGTTTCACTTCTTAATAAAACAGATTCCTGCTGCTGGAGTGCAATGAGTCTACTGGTGAAGTAAAGGTACGTAGGTACAGTACTTGTGTGTCAGCAGTAAAGCCTCGTGACGCTAGCCGTAGGAATCTGTTTCTTTATGAAGTGCAACGGAACAATAATAATCGTTCTTGTTCGTTACGAAAATATCTGTTTTGACTTTGAGGGCAAATATCTCAGGAACTAGGCAAAGTATCTTAATAAAAATTTCATCAATCTGTCAAAGATTTTATTTGTCTTTAATTCAAAAAAGATTTATTCAAATCGGTTGAGATTTACGGTTGCTACGAAAAAAAGGCGTTGATGCTAGGTTATTTTCTTGATACACCCTGTGAAATGGCACGATTAGATGAAAAATTTGAGCCCTTACTGAATTGACTCGGGCAGCAGTAAATGGGCCTTTGTGATGTTGTGTTATTGTTTTTGGACACCCTGTAGATAATGACTGAGTTATGAGTACATTCGTCCGTTTAGCTCATTCTGAAAACGCGTGGAATAAACGTCTCTTACCTTTGCGCACGTGCGTTTATGGGTGTCTTTTGCGCGTTAACAAGCAGATTAGCAAATCGGTCAGAGTTAGCCATTGTCACAAGTGTGCGGGTAATTTAGTAAAATAAGACAAAATCGAACAATTATAGCACAACGCAGACAAACCCCTGTTGTTATGAAGAGGCCCACTTCCTCCTAATCATCCCATGTATAACGTAGGCGGCAACATACCTTATTTTTAATACTAAATCACTTATATATGGACCGTACGTCAATGCTAATCGACTGAATTAGATGGCTTAGATTAGTTAAAGGAGTCCGAAGTCAAAATTATTTTAATTGTTTGTTTGTTTGATTCTTTGAAGAACACACGGTTAGGCAAACAAATGTTTTGTGCTGAAATTGTTATAAATTGCAATCACAGTCCTTTCTGTGTTTGTTACCAACCGGGTTTTTTCGTAAAAGAGCCCTCCCAATAGTGGCCCCTTGGCGTTACTTGAAAAAGCCTCCTTCAATAACTAAAAAACAGGCTAAAAGCATGAGGCTCAGTTTACAAACACAGGGTATTATCTGTTTTTGTCGAAAAATCACTGAAAAAATTTAAATCACAGAAATGCAGCGCACATATGAGAGCAGTTG
>JASANB010003660.1:0-40725 GCA_030248155.1 Sabatieria punctata
TGTACTCTGCTTAGTTCTAGTGATGTAAAATTATGGAATTTCAATTTCAATTCAATTACAATTAAATTATGGGCTTAGTTTTTAATTTCAATTAAATTAAATTAAATTAATTGAAATAGTTTTCCATTATTTTCAATTACAATTATATTTTCAATTAAATTATGGATGCTCGGAAAATTTCAATTATGCAATTTTTTTCAATTATTTTTTCAATTTTTTAAAATTGTTGTATTTTTGCTGTTAAAAGACAGTGACCCAGAACTTCGAAAAGTGCCCATGTAAAAGCTCAGAGACACCTGGTCTAGGCTAGGCCCAACTAGGCGAGAAAATTTTAAAAGTTGCCTTTTTAAAAACGCATAAAATGGCATTATGAGGGAAATTAACAGTTGGTTCGTTATTATATAATCTAATTGTTTTCAGCATTTTGAGCAACATCACTTCCTACATGTTCCTTCGCCTTCGCCAAAAAAGGGGGCGTAATGTAATCCCACCATACATCGAAAAATCACTGTTTTGACTTTTATGAACTACAAAAATAAATACAAAATAAAAAGCAGAGCATAAAACATTACAAAACAAAGCGAGGTCAGTATAAGCTGAAGCCGGCACAGTTGGTGTAGTGGTTTAGGCCCTAAGCCACTGTGCGCGTGGTCGTGCGCTCATCCACTCGGTGGGGCAAGTTACTTGCCACAAGGAGTTGGTCGTGGGCACAAGGCCCAACCCAGGCCTCCGAAAGTTGGTGACAGCGAGTAGGCAAACGGGAACAGACTGGAGCTGCCTAAGCTACAATTGCAACCACACGTGTGACAAACGGGAAGGGGTGGGTAAAGTTCCCGCTGAGACCCGCCCAGATTGACACCGATCAGGAAGGGCAGGATGAGGGTGTGCGTGATTCGCCGGTGTGGCCTAACGCAGGTTCACGCCCCCCGCCCCGACAATCCATTCATCCAACCGATGTCAGTATACAGAGGTGACAAACTCTAAATAGGTTTTTGTTTGAAGTCAAATACTCTAATACTCTCGAATACTTACGCTTTTCCTTACATTCACCACAGGAAATAATTGAAAATATAATTGAAATTCCAGGCGAATTTCAATTCAATTACAATTAAATTATGGCCCAACTTCTGAATTTCAATTAAATTAAATTAATTGAATTGAAATTAAAAACGGGCCAATTATGCGAATTTCAATTACAATTAAATTAATTTTTTACATCACTATCTTAAAGTACTCAAAAAGTTGTGTAAAAGCTATAATTTTTAACTTCAAACTCCAACTGGTAGGTTAGAAATCAGAGTTGGAAATTTTATGCTCAAAAAATAATGCAAAAGTCTGGGGTTTTTCAACTTTGAAGCCACATTTCTCAAAAACGCGGGCAGCTGGCTCGACGTATTTTATACCAACACGTAGCTAATTGATTGCGCACAATAATCTGAAATAAAAAGATATGACTAGGGGGGGTTCCAGACGAGCTATGGGGCGCCAAAGGAGGCCGAAAAAAATTTTTTTCCTCAAAAGTGAAATTGGACTACGTAATCTTAAAGTACTCAAAAAGTTATGTAAAATCCACAATTTTCAACTTCAAAGTCCAACTGGTAAGTTAGAAATGCGAGTTTGAAATTTTGGTCCCATAGTTAAGAGAGCCGATTTTCGCGGGCTTATATCTCGAGCGTGGAGCGTCGAATTCGATATTCCTTTGCAGTGGTTTAACAACTCATCAAGGGGTATCAGTGCACCAACTTTCAACTTCCTGCGCCAAAGTTTCAATTTTGGGTCTGATCCGATCCGATGTGCGGGGGGGGGGCCTTTACGGCCCTACGCTCAGACCTTGCGATCCATTGCGCAACCCCCGTAGTTTCGTCATCTCGGACGTTTCCCTTCTATCACTGCCAGCCACTCTAGCCATGCTGTTGGACGCCAGTTACTAAGAAAGTCCCTGGCGTGTTGACGTCATGGTGATGTCGGCTCCCAACGTCCGCTAGGTCCGCCCCTGGATCCAGAGAGAGGCCCCCCTGCCTAGTCGGTTTCCGTGGACAACTCCTGACGTCATTGCTCTTTCTCCAAGTTGGCATGCTGTAGGAGCGGCTTCGGTGCTGTGGCAGATCCAGTTGGTTCCCATTTTATCTACTCGCTGTAACCAGCTTTCGGTGGCCTGGGTGGAGCGTTGTGCCGACGACCAACTCTTTGCAGCAAGAAACTTGCCACGCCGAGAGGATGAACCACTACAACCACTAGGGATGCAGCGGCCGCCGTGACTCAGAGGCATGCTTGCTACCCACTGAGCCACCGACGCGGCCATTTTGGGTCTGAATAGGGCAAAGGGGCAAAACTCGATCGGTTCAGAGACTGACTCTTAAGTTTTGGAAAAGTTGCCCTCAGATTAAAGTTTTGGAAAATTGCTTCCCTCAGATAAAAGTTTTGGAAAATTGCCTCCCTCAGAACTTGTTTAAGTGGTTATATGCACTTCTCCGGTTATCCAACCTTGTTATTCTGCCGTTCAAATACGGGCAGCGTGCCTTGCATACGTAAGAGTGCTTAGCCGCATGTTTTTTGCCCAGTACATGTGTTTTCCTTCAAAACATCTCACCCTTCGCTCCTAACGCTATTACCAAAACCTATTGTAAAACCGGCTCAGTCCCACCCTTACCCGTGCATCAATCTTGCTTTTTACCTGCGCAGCGCCGCAGCGCCCGATTGAATTACACTCTCCTAGCGGTAAAAAATGTACGTTTCCGGGCCAAGCTTACGCTACATACTTGCCCAAATTGGGTTGTCAACATTCTGAGTGCCGAATTTATTACATACGTACATAAGACATTATTTCGCATCTTTCAGGTCGTAGTAGAAGAGCACGACCCCGTATTCAGAGAAAGTTTGGTGGGATTTGTATGTCGCGATTGTACACGCATCAGTCGAACAATAAAACGAACCGCAGAGTTTTCAGACATTCTTGAACTGTGAATGTTTCCTGCTGTTATATGTAGTTTATCTAGCGACAAACGTTGTCTGCAGACCGTCGAATCATGTGATAAATGCTGCCATCTTTTTATTGCAATCTGGGTGTTTCAGGCTCAGACACTTTAGTGTGCCGAGTCCTCTATGTGCGAGTTTTGTTCTGCTTTAGGCTCAGACACTTTAGTGCACAGAGTGCCGTGTCTATGTCTCTGACGCAATCATCGGAAAGGTAAGTTTAAAATCTTTTGCTCTTCAGAGCGGACAGCTAAATAGTGCGAACACAAGTCGTGCAACAAAGCATGCAAAATAGTAAAAATACTTACCCAGAATATTTTCACCATACAGTAGTGTTAGACCACCATAGGAATAGTAGACTGACTTAGTTTCTAATTACCTAAGCAAGACCCACCATTCCAAAGGTGGCCCTGATGGTATTGGGCCGTTGTCCGAGCGATAGCCTCAAAAGTGTCTGATGGCATGAAGCCGGGCGTTCTCGGCTTGTGTCACCTCATGTTCCTGCTGAGAAACGGTGCGCTGTGCGGCAAGCCATATCGGATAGGCGGTAACCATGAACTAGAGGTTGTTTGCGCTTGCCGAGAATGACGCGGATGGATCTGGTAGGTCAAATGCCGGAACCCAACCAACCCACCACCTCCGGCCACATCGTCTCCACCACGATGGTCCTGGTGTAAAAGGCAGGCACGCCGTACCGGATGGTCTCTACAACCATGTCGTTTACCGCCATTCCGAAAACGCTCTTGCCGATCACCATACCGCTATGCTGGGAAAGCGCATGCGACAACGACAGGTCGACAACACCATAACCAGAGTGGAAGAAAGCAGGCATATCGAAGTAAGCGAGAGAAATCAGACCAACTGATTTGAAATAGCTGGAAGCGCCCTTTTAAGCTGACCTTGCGGCCAGCCATTTGAATTTCACCAATCAGGCACCGATACTGAATTACAATCAATCTCGCTGGCTCGCATGGCTCGGCTAATCAGAGAAACAGTATTTTTACCACCCGTTGGTCTTGAGATAAGCGGGCATGCACCCAGCTAATGGTTGAGTCATATGATGAGACTTGATCCGCAGACCATGTAAAGTTTTCATTCTTGTGAGTTTTGTGTCAGTGAAAACGATCGAAAATGAGAAAAATATACGTAGACCTGCTTTAAAGCTACCATAAACTTTGGAAATTTTGGACACCCATGCCCTAAAACCTGTCTCCAAATACTGTACCCTGGGTACACTATCCGGCACTAAAACATTATCTAAAAATTACGAAATGAGCTGGTCTTTCATTTCAAACTGTGTTTCCCCTCGTGTTTTTCCAGATGAGGTCTGTATGTGCAAAATAGGTATGTCTAATAACTGCTAAAGATTGCGTAGACATTCCAACCAAACTCGAAAATGCTTGTAAAACCTCCAGTTATCGATTTCAGGGCCGCCTTGATAAAATATGCAAATATGCAAAAAATATGTACATATCTCATTTTTTCATGCATATGATATGCAATATCATCCAACCATATCTGTCACCTGCTTAGTACAATTACCATTGAACAGGAATTGAGGTACACAGAGGATGCGCGGTTGGGATGTCAAAGTCATAGCCGCAGGTCTTGGGGTGGCAGGTGGTGAAGTGCTGCGCTACAATCGAATGAGCGGCTCGCTTCTTCCTTCCCATCTGCTCGGACAACCGCATGTGACCAGCGGCATCCAATGGGCAGCAATTGCAGCGTCTGTTGTTTCTTAGAACTGGACGCGGACCAGTGTGACCATCGGGAACCTGAACCGGAAGCACATTCTCCTCTTCCTCTTCCAAGCCCAACTCATTCAACACGGCTCCTTGGTTTTCAGCTTGTGCAACAGGAGGAGCAGCCACATCTGCAACTCCGTCTTCTCAGCCTGCAGATCCTCCGAGCTCTTCTTGTAACGATCTCTGTACTGTACGATACTGTACGCACCAGTAGAAGAGGTAATAGCGTCACTTGCGGCAGACAAGGTAAGTCCGGCTGTCACCCAACCGGCAGTGTCAGGAGAGGCCTCCACCACCAGTTCCAGACGCAGCTCTTTGGTAGCTGGTTCATCTGCAGTGCCTGCGCCCGCCTCCAACCTTCGTTTCTCCAACCTATTTATAAAATATTCATAAAATTATGTGCAAATTAGTGCGGTGGGTGATTTTTTACCGTTCGATTGTCCTCTTTACACAGCAAGAAGGGTAGAAAACATCTGCCCTTCTCTCCGAGAACAGGATAATGCATGTGGTTCGACAAACTCATGCTCTGAATTACTTGACAGTTGTCGCGCTGATACTATTCGTAGACACCCGGGATTTCTCGCCCAATTTTGAACTGAACTGAACTACTTTTATCGGTAAAACAATGCCCTTCAGCAATGCCTTTTAATTGCAACAATGCCCCTTCTGATCAGCTGCACATGCTCCAGATCCTTCTCAATTTCGTTCTTCTGTCGCTGGTCGTTCTTGTGTTTCACCTGTTCGGCTTTCAACGTGTACTGTAGCAGTCCACACACTTCTCAATCCAGCATGCATACATACATGCAGCTTGCACTGAAATGGGCTATAGGAATTTTTCATAACGATTTTTTGCAACTTTAAGCAGCTTTGATTTGGGTTTAATTAAACGTTACTAAACCCTTTCATGACCCAGAGACTAGTACAGCGCCTACCCTTCGGACAAGCAAGGGAAGTGCACAAGCAAGATCCCGGTCATGTGTAACAAACAAATGTAAACAGATTTCAGAAGAGACGAATGAAGGGCAAGGGGCAAGGGCGGAGAACCAAAAATCGATTATTATTTCAAAAAAATGTCATCAATTATCAATTACCTACCGTTTGGTGTAAACCACTGTGGGTTAAGAAGACCCGTAGAGCGTGAGATAACTGAGTGGTCGCAAAATTTTCAGGTCGAAAATTTCCAAGTCGGGGGTTTTCACCTACTAGTCTTTGACGTCCTTGCTGCGAACACGGCTGGTTGGCGACATCTCTATGGCAGCGTAGCAGTAGGCACCATCTAAAAGCTTTTCTCTGTGCGCACATGCTCTCTCTGTGCTTGACGGTCACAACAGTACCGAAAAACACAAGCACTAAAACTAGCGGTTCGATGCACTCGACTGCCTTTATCTTACTGATATGTCAAACCGAACAAAAACTTATTTATGACCATTTTGCACGACCAAAAACAACGACACTGCCCAGCTGTGTGGGCTTAGCTCCAACCGAACCTAGACCAGTCGGCTCCTGGCACGACCAACCAGAGAAACAGTAACATGCGCAACAAGCGCCAAACAAATAACAAGATAAAACTTTGTCACTAAATTCGGATCACAATTGATTTGACATTTACTATGGCGCAGTAGTTGAAGGCGTAGACCAACATCTCCAGTGCCAACTCAGTAGGTAACTCTCCATTGTAGAGCAGAGTGGAGCAGAGGTCCTGCCCCATTTGAAACAACTCTCGGATCTGCAACCGGCAATTGCAACCGGCATACTATTTTCCAGTCGCCTCGGTACCAGCCAGCAAACTTACTTCATAAGAATGCGCGAGCTCAGCTAGCTCGAAAGCGTGTTGATCGTCGAGAACTGCAACCGTGCCAAGGTTCAGTAGCCGCCGCCATCACTCAATTGTTCACTCATACTTTCGGACAGGTTCATCGACGGGTAGCAAAACAACTAACAATTTCAGTTCATAGTGGATTGGATGTTGCTCACCCGAAACGCATTTAGCCAATTTGGTAACTGGACCTCCGGTTCATGAAGCTAAAACAGTTAACCACTATGCCGAGTTAAAGTCAGAGCTATTTCTGTCGTTTTCAGTAGCTGGTTTTCTTTGTTTCTCATAAGAAATACCACAGAAATCTGCAAAAACAAAACCTCATTCTATACCGAAAAAATCTAGGAAAACCAAAAAAATCACAATTTCAGATTGGGATCAGTTGAATGAAGCAAATTGCTCCAAGAGACTCAGGGCACGAGCGCAGTATTATCGTACAATGTCGTGTCTGTGATTCAGCCTTACCTGTCTGATCTGTCTGTAGCGGTAGCCCAAAGCGCCGCCAATAAAATTGCAGAGCAGCGCCAGCAGTCCCGACACGTACTAAATGCAGAAGTCCGGTCACGCAACCGGCACACACACGCACTGGTAGCCGCCAGGACCAGTGAAATCTGTAATCTAGAAGTTAGTGACATTATAATATTATTAGAGTTGTTGGGCTTTTTGCAAAAAAACCATTTTAAAGAGATTTTTGAAGGCTCATTTCGAAAAATTTTTATATTATTCAAAGTATGGTAATTTTTTGTGCAAAACGCTGAATTTAGCCTCAGATATACATTTTATAAAAATAGTGCAGTTCTATTAATTTCGTGTTTATTCTATGCCTAAAAATAGGTTTTCAAGCTCAGCAGCCACTCTGTGAGCAATGCAGCAGGTACAGTAGAATAGCGACTCTCAGGCTGTAACACAATCATACTGGAGCTTCTGGAGGTTGTCTTGTTGGGGGCGAAAAAGTGCAAAAAATTCCTAATAAGCGAAACCCTCTCCCTCTGGGAGGAGGGGTGCAGCTAGGGGGTATGGCCGGCCATATTACTAAGTATTACCTAGTTATTCTGGGCTTTACCTAGTATTACTCCTCTGTCGGTCTGTCCTGCACGTACTGAAGTAAGGTGTGTAGACTCTGTTTGCCGAGCACATCCCGTGCCATGACCGGCTGAACGAACGGCGACTGAGGCTGGGAGGGGTGGCTGCAACTCAAACAGTTGAGGGCGGCTCATTTTCATCGTTGATCAACAGCAACTCGTCGCGAGTGCTTCGGCAGCTGGAGGTACAAAGAAAGAAGCTAAGGAACTAAAGTCGCACTCTTGAAAAGACATGCTGGTAGGAAATGTAAGTACTTAGCGAGCATGTTTTATGCACTAGGCGCAAGCAGCGATAACATCATGCGCCAGTTGGCTGCGGCCCAATTTTGGCCTACCTGCCTTGCCTCCATGGTCAAACAGAGGTGGCTGGTACGCAGTTGCTCTGAGTCGGCCTAATTTTGAAGATTCAAGTGGCTGGAGGGAATGTGCATAAAAGGGGAGCGTTTGGCCGGTCTAGTTATATCTTTTGGGGCTGATTTCCTTGGCTGCTTCAAATCGGCGTACGGTCTTGTTGAGTTGTGTTTGGGTCACGCCACCTCTCACCATCAGGTGCTGTGGGTGGCAAGAGTGTTTTTGGCTTGGCGGTGAAGGACACGGTTGTCGGTAGGCTCTAGTACGCCGTGCCGTCCTTCTTCACGGACACCTTCCGGTCAGCCTACAGTTCAGTTCGCTTTGTGCTCCGTAAGCGAGACAACGGTGCCTTGTACGTGGTCGCCGCCTTTCCTATCGCTGGGGGCGCACAGCGACCATGCTAATGAGGTATTTATGGCCACCACTGCTCACAACGCCATGCTTCGTGCGGTGCGTCTTCGACGGGAGGCTGCCTGTGCACTACACGAAGTCAGCGTTTTTCTAATATACCAACCCAACGGCCCCCTTCAGGGCCACCGGAGGAATGGTTGGTCTTACTTATGTGATTTGAAGCTAAGTGAGCCTACTATTCCTATGGTGGTCTAACACTACTGTATATGGCAAGATTAATATAATAAATTTTGGGTAAGTACATATTTGCATATTTTGTGTTCGTTTCAAAATTAGGCTTTCAGACGATTTCTCCAGTGGCCCTGAAGACGACAGTTAAGGGCTTCTATAAACTTACCTTTGAAACTTACTGTACTCGAGAGACTGAAGTGCTTGAGCCAGAACACACACATTTTCAGACGTACCGCCTGGATTCGCTACACTGAAGTGTCTGAGCCAGAAATCTGGCACCCACCCAGTGACCTGTCCCTTACTACTTACATCCCCGTGTCAGAGCAACGCGATAATAAGTATGGCTTTAGGTGGTTTATCAATAAGATACGTTTGAAGATCGACGAAAACTTGGTGGCCTACTTCAGTGCATTTTGGGAGGCTATGCATAAATGGGAGATTAAGCACAGTTACAAGTTTAAAGACATTGTTTACATAACGAAGTCACACATGTTGTGAGCGACATAATCCGGTTAGGGGAGCCTCAGCGGCTATTAAGAGTCAGTTCGCGAGAGAATCGACCCTTGTTCTTCACAGCTATGTGCAAGTCGAAAAATCGAACTCAGGCCTGGGACCTCCGGTTTGGGGAAGTTGTACCTAACGATGACTTGTGCTAAACCTGAAGAGCACAGCCCTCTAGGTGCCCTGGTCCGGCAGAGCCAGCCCTCGGAAGCAGGGTGGGCAACCATCAAAATCGGACTGTCAATAGGTCATGTTTGACTGAGTGTCACTTGCGATCCAAAGCAGCTAGAACGTTGTGCTTGGTGCCAAACGAATCGTCATGACATGGGTTTTCGTTTGCCGCATAAGTAGTACTGTTTCGCTGTTTCGTTCTCTAACCACGACATCGAATGTGAAAAAATCCGCAAAAAAATTTCATGGTGAAGTTCACTAAATTAGATTTTTCTCGAAAATAAAAAAAGTTACCCTCGGGATTTTTATATATTTTATAGCCCTGTGAATTGCGCTTCTAACGGTGTATAGAAAGTGGCAAAAACGCATGCCTCTGCATATCAAATTTCCACTCAAAGTTCAAAGATAACCAAAAATTCGCTTATTTACCACTATTTAAGCATGTATCCCATGCGTGCGTGCGTGCGTGCGTGCGTGCGTGCGTGCGTGCGTGCGTGCGTATGTATGTATGTATGTATGTATGTATGTATGTATGTATGTATGTATGTATGTATGTATGTATGTATGTATGTATGTATGTATGTATGTATGCATGTATGTATGTATGTATGTATGTATGTATGTATGTATGTATGTATGTATGTATGTATGTATGTATGTATGTATGTATGTATGTATGTATGTATGTATGTCAAACTTGCTGTCTATCATAAAGTTATACATATATTTTTGAAACCATCAATGTACTGAAGGTACACATTGGCACTCACACTGGTCAGACATTTCACAATGATATGTTGGTATTTCCGAGAAGGGCGCCTTGACCAGTGCGACAACTGCACATATGCCAAATGATGTTTGTTCTTTTGCCACAGTTACCATAGTTATCTAGGTTCTATAATGAGCTTTGCTTCAGATCGTTCATGTGACTGTAAAGTTTTTCTCATCTATGGATGCCTTGTTTCTGCAATATGCAGTAATCAAAACGCCGAATCTCACTTATTCATTCACAGTGAACCAATGGTTTTGGAAGTCACCAGTTCAAGTTCCTCAGCTACAGCCTATGTTTATTTACAAGAACATGTAGGACTATACTGCCAGGGCAAAGATCAGATCAAAATGTAAGTTTTATGCAATGTGCACATACAGATTATATACAGATCAATCATTTCTACACAGGTCAACATATCGTTTCAATACTGACTGGGTCAGCTCATTGCATTGGGCTGGAGTATCATTTTGGCAGCATAAAGCATACATTACTCTAGAAGGCACAGAAGGAAGAGGAAATGTTCTGAGTCTGAGGAGGCTGTTGCCGGACTGCCGTACTATATTTTACCATCATCAAACCACACCGTTACACTTGATGACTTTGACATTGGACAAATCAGAAAGTTACAGATATTCGTAACCCAACAATTTGATTATTATGAAGACTGGGATGCATGGTATGTTATCACTACCAAAAACTGCTTTTTTTCAATCATAGTTCATTACCCTAAATCATTCTAGGTTTATTGAAGCAATCTATCAGACCACAATTTGCAAGAACAGCCACATCTACTATTATTACTACGATGTGAGATCTGCTTTATCCTGGAATACTTGGTTTAACGTTACCGAGGCATTGTGAAATGTCTGACCAGCATACATGGGCCGGAAAAATCCGGAGGGGGGGGGGGGGGGGTTGAGACCTCGGGGGGGGGGGGGGGGTCCCCACCCCGAAAAAAAGGCCAAAAAACGCCTATTTTGCCTTAAATAAGCGAAAATTTCTCCCTCCGGGAGGGGGGGGTGGGGGGGTTAGCCGGCGAGGGGGGGGTATGGAGTATGTTTGGACGGCCGAGGGGGGGGGTATGGCCGGCCGAGGGGGAGGGGTATACGCCCCCCTTACCCCCCCCCCGGCCCATGTATGCTGACCAGTGTGAGTGCCAATCTGTGCCTTCAGTACATTGATGGTTTCAAAAATATATGTATAGCTTTATGATGGACAGCAAGTTTGAAATACATACATACATACATACATACATACATACATACATACATACATACATACATACATACATACATACATACATACATACATACATACATACATACATGCATACATACATACATACATACATACATACATACATACATACATACATACATACATACATACATACATACATACATACATACATACATACATACATACATACATACATACATACATACATACATACATACATACATACATACATACATAGGCATGGGATACATGCTTAAATAGTGGTAAATAAGCGAATTTTTGGTTATCTTTGAACTTTGAGTGGAAATTTGATATGCAGAGGCATGCGTTTTTGCCACTTTCTATACACCGTTAGAAGCGCAATTCACAGGGCTATAAAATATAAAAAAATCCCGAGGGTAACTTTTTTTATTTTCGAGAAAAATCTAATTTAGTGAACTTCACCATGAAATTTTTTTGCGGATTTTTTCACATTCGATGTCGTGGTTAGAGAACGAAATAGCGAAACAGTACTGCTTATGCGGCAAACGAAAGCCCATGTCATGACGATTCGTTTGGCACCAAGCACAACGTTCTAGCTGCTTTGGATCGCAAGTGACACTCAGTCAAACATGACCTATTGACAGTCCGATTTTGATGGTTGCCCACCCTGCTTCCGAGGGCTGGCTCTGCCGGACCAGGGCACCTAGACGGCTGTGCTCTTCAGGTTTAGCACAAGTCATCGTTAGGTACAACTTCCCCAAACCGGAGACCCCAGGGCTAAGTTTTCACGATGGCCGATTTTTCAACTTGCACATAGCAGGGTCGATTCTCTCGCGAACTGACTCTTAATGCGCGGCTCGAAATAGCAGCGATTACTTGACAAAAGGGGTGAATGACTTCGACGATAACGTTTTGAATTGAAGGCCTGTGGATATTTAGCTCAAGAAGCATTTGACAAACACTTTCAGTCGCATTCAGCTCCACTGCTATATTTAAACATTTCGTCCTGATACCAGTAGCCAGACATGGGCAAAGGGGGGAGCTGAGGGTGGGTTGTCCCCGTCAGGCTCTGACTTACCCCTTTAATGCGAAAATCTCGTTCCCCCAGAATCTGCTTTAACCAAAAAAGACCGTGCGTGACCATATCTGTCTCTGTTAGAAGACCTTGTCACACCCGGCAATGATAATAAAACGATAATTACCCGAGTAAAACGACTGATCATTCGTGTAATAGTGGTTGGGGTTGTGATGGTCGGCTCAGACGGCTTTCGTCCTTCAAACGTTAAAAAGTGTTCTCAAATTAATAAACCTTTGAAAAATACCTTTACACCGAACGATGTTAGGGCAGCCTTTAATACGCTCCAGCCGACAGAAGCATAGGCAAAGCTTCGGCGATCGAAACAGTGCCACCTTTTCGATCACTTCAAAGGATCGAGTGAGAAACGCCCAAACAAGCAATTCCAATTGATATTTGAAAAAAACCATTTTCTTCACAGTCTTCTTTGCCTTGAATCAAGGATGTGAGGTGTATTTTTTCCGGTGTTTTTTCAATTTTCTCTGAAAAAAATACCGGTTTTTTTCCTAAGGGTCGGAAAAAAACATAAATCGCGGAAAAAACTCAACCTAGAAATAGCTAATTTAAGTCATTTTTCATATAAAAAATGGACTTTTTGGGATGTATAATAGGCCATACTGACTCAAAACTTTTTGAAAAACAACAGAAAAGACAAATTTGGCACGATGACACAAAAATGCAAATTGCTGTAAGAAAATTTGCATATAGCGGTTATTGATGGAGCCTGTCAGGCACTGTTGCATGCCTGTTTCGTGATTTCTATCAATGTAACACGTGTATTTCTGGATTGCAAAGACTAAAGAAAGCGCTAGAAAGCGTTAGGAATCATAGAACCAGGTTAGGATACTCAGAACTTGGGCTGTAATTTTTCTCCGCGATTTAGGATAAAACCGAAAAAAACGGAAAAAAACTGAAAAAATAAACAGGCCGAGGTTTTTTCGGAAAAAATCCATCCCTGCCTTGAATGAATGAATTTTACTTAGAACAAAAAAAGTATGCGTACCTCGCCAACTTCAAGGTTTGAGCTATCTATGTAGCCGCTACATCGCAGAGTCGTTTTTTACTTTAATACACAGGATGTATTACAGAAAGAAAAGAAAAAGATCGAGAAGAGTGTCATAACCCCAACTGGCGGTGGTTCCTGGGCTTGACAGAACAACTATTGACTCCCTCAGAGGACGGCAGGTGGCAGCAGCAAGAGTGAAGAAATGATGATTTTTAGTAAAAAGATGATTTTAGAAAGTATGGAGAAAGTACATAGAAATAAAACGTGTTGCCGTGGTTGTAGTAGCAAGAAAACGAAATGGTGTAGGTCGACGCCCTCTCCAATGAACGTGTCAAGTGGTAGAGAGCCGAAAAGGGTAGGCCAAAAAGTAGCAATTTCGTACCAAGTGGCTACCGAAGAAAAGCGACTAGTTACCGCACTACAGGCAGACGACAGGTCGAGGCGCTCACTGCAGGAGGCTTTCCTCTTCCTCGCTAGGCGCTGGCTTGCTGCTAGGCGGCAGAATGTCTTGCAAGACACCTCTTCTTCAGTCCTTTTTATTAGGCAACCGCACACTAGACTAACAATAGCCAAAAGTGTTTGAATTAGTCAAAATCGTACAGACAGAGAGCACAATATTGATCTAGTGTGGGCCTATCACCGGCCGTCGAGTCCCTTGAAGCTCCACCCCTGACCAATCAGCTGCGCGCGATCGAGTCACGCCACCTCTCCAGGCTCGCCGTCAGCAACCGCTCAACGCTCGGTAAACCATTCTCCGATTTACTTCGTCCACTTCGTCCGCTGAGGGCTCCCTGTGCCTGCACCGTCAAGGGGAGCGGCGCCTGATTTGGAGCGGTTCTGCACACTACTCCCCCTCTGGTCGGCGACGTCCTCGGCGCCAAGGTCGCTCTCGAGATGTACCTGCCATCCTGCGCGGTGGTCGTTATTCTGGATCGCAGTTGTGTCTGAGCCACCACAAATTTGGTGTATGTATCCATTACCACCAGGATGTAGGTGTAACCAGTAGCAGTGAGGTTGAGTTTGAGCATGTCCATGTAGAGTTCCTTCATTGTGTTGTAAACTACGCCAAGCATTGGTTGGTAGATAGTGGGCGTCTGATGGACGTCGTCTGATCGAACGAGTCGGTAAGCTAATTGTTTAGGTAATTTCGTAATCAACAATTAAAGTAATTCAAGAGCTTCCCAGACAGATTAACTCAGTTGAATAGGAGACGCGCTACTGCAACCTACGGATTTTTCGACTGAAACAGTACTTCTCGTTCATAATCACTCAGGCTATGCCAGCTCCCAGACCTGTGGAGAACCGTAAATCTTACTTTCAAGTGAGTGCAGCATGTGCGGTCCAGTCGCAAGTGCAAATTTCGGTCACCAGTCTTGTAAGCAATAAGTAAAATTGACATATTCAAAAACACAGAAAAGTTTTATGATCTGCAAACGCATGACTTTGCAATACGGTTGGACGCATATATGCAATATGCAATATCAAACAATGCATATATGCATGGTTTTTGGCATGCATATATGCATATGCAATATCATATGAATGCAAAGTTCCAATACGCAATAGTCATATGCAAATTGACTCTGATATCAAAATTTTGCATATTTTTAGTTTGCATATTTTTTGTCAAATGTGTCGCTGACTTTTCGTGCTGTATACTAAGTTTCTGACGAACGTTAAACGATTCAAACAGTTGTTTTATCTATTTGGCGCGGAGAAATCCAGAAAGTACTATTCCAAAAAGTACAAATTTCAAAGAGGGCTAGTTTGGCCGATTTCTGGTTTTGAGCTGAGCAAAAATGAAAGAGTTTCTTTAGCGAATTTGCGAATTTCTGCAAGCATCTCATTGTTTCATGAATATCTGGAGTTTTTAGCACAATTGTTCAAACTAAGGTGGCACAAGTACCATCTCATAACAGCCAAACAGACTGGATTTCTGTGTTTAGGGTAGTCGCCACGTTTTTGCTAATTTTTGATCAAACTAAAAATATAAAATCTAAAATAAAAAATCCCTTGAGGCAGTTTATACTGTAAATCTGTACTTTACAGAGATCAAAGCTTATCTTTCCACTTACAGAATAGAGATAAATGACTTGAGAGTACTGTTGATCGGGTATACCCATACCCATACCCGAAACTGGGTATTTTTGAGCAAAACTACCTGAAATTGGGTATACCCATACCCGGGTACTTTTTGAAATACCCATACCCGGGTATACCCGATTTTTTGAAAAATACCGGGTATTTGAATGGGTATTTTTCAGAAAAAATCGCGCAAACACACCCGAAAAAATTTTGTAAAAACTCTGGAAAAATTCTCTCAAGGAATGTTAAATGGAAATACCGTTTTTGCCTTGCATCATACAGTCACTTTACTGTTTCGGAACGATTAGTTATCCATCTAATTTGTTTCAAGAATTGTATTTAAGAAGCATTTTTGCGTTTTTTTTAACTTTATGCATAAAACACCAAGAAAACATCTAAAAAACTGAAAATCGCTTCCGGGCTCAGAAAGGAATGCTCCTGCGAAATTCACCGTACATACTGTATTATACATGTCATGCACAAAACAGGGTATTTGACTAAAGATGAATTTTTTAAAATGTTCATACAGTACACAAAATGTCTTTTGCGTGTATCAGTACCGCTAAGTTTACTCTCGTTTACTTCTAATAGAAATCGGGCTTCTTTTGAGCTCCCTTTGAGGATAAGTACCGTTCTAAGGCTAGTAAATTTAATTGGACTTTAATTGGAAGGTTACACCGTTTCTAAGCATTTGGTCTTATTGCTGAGGGATCATGCATGTAACAGGTTATCCGCCGAAGGGGGTTGGGGGTCTGGCGCCGGCCGGAGGGGGTCTAAGCCAAAATTTTGGGAGGGGGTTGGCCACTAAAAAACGGTCAAAAATTGAAAAAATCGCAATTTTTGGGCTAAAAATCGTCAAAAATCGCTAATTCGGGTTGAAATACAGCTAAAAAGTGCGTTTTTGTAGGCGATTTTGGCAATTTCTTGTGTCTGAAATTGCAAAAAAATGCAAAAATTTGCTCAAAAAATTACTTGCCAGAAACATCGGAGGGGGCTCGGAAAAATCGTCTCGGGGAGGGGTCCCCATCCGGGGTCTGGCCTAAGTCGGGTGGGGGGGCAGACCCCAGAACCCCCTGTTACATGTATGTATGTGAGGGATGTATTTGCAGCAAGCTGAAATTTTTATGCAACTGTGGTGGGTGACCCAGAAGTATTATTAGAAATTATGCTCCAGAAAGCTGATCCCTTTTTGCCAATTTCCAATCTACCAAACTATTCGAAAATTCACAGCTGTTCTAGTAACTGTCAAGTAAAAATGTAGCGGCTACTACTACATCAGCTACACTGTGCTTATAAAATAGTTGTCAAAAAAGCGGTTCAATTTGGCATTTTTAGGGAATTTCGCGATTTTAATGAAAAATACCCGATTTATACCTGATACCCGGGTATTTTTAAAATACCTACCCATACCCATACCCGGGTATGGGTATTTTAAAAAATACCTACCCATACCCATACCCAATTCAGTTTCGATTACCCATAGCAACAGTACTTGAGAGTTTAGACTCTAAACTCGCAAAGAATGGAAATTTCAACTGGAGATTTTTCAAATTCTGAATTTCTTAGTTGATAAAACTAGGACAGGACTACAAACTAGGCATATGAGATTAGAGAGAACAAATATGAACATGCAAACAGTAATTTACCCAAAAATCTGTGATGTAAACCATTTTTATCTAAAAATTGCGAAATGAGCTGGTCTTTCATGTCAAACTGTGTTTCCACTCTTGTTTTTTCCAGACGAGGTCTGTATCTGTAAAATAGGTAAGCCTAATAAATGCTAAAGATTGCGTAGACATTCCAACCAAACTCGAAAATGCTTGGAAAACGTGCAGTTATCGATTTCGGACCGCCTTGATAAAATATGCAAATATGCAAAAAATATGTACATATCTCATTTTTACATGCATATGATATATGCAATATCAATATGCACTAGAGATTGCATGCATATATTCATATGCAATATCATATGCATCCCAAAAATCCGATGTCATCCAACCGTACTTTGCAAATTTGTTTACAAGTCTGACACTACTGTGGAATACATATATGTGTATGTATATGTAAAAAATACATATTATGTATTATTTTTCGGATACATATATGTATATGTATATGTTTATGTATTCCTCAGAGAATATGTTTATGTATATGTATTCTGAGGCCACTATGTATTTAAAATACATATTTGAAAATACATATTGAATTTCTGATGAAATGCTGCATTTTCAAGTCTCAGCCTGCCATCCATAGCATGAAATTACATTTTCTTAGGATGCCAATGTCTGAATTTGCTCCAGTAGTAGAAAAACCACCGATTTGGTGTTTTAATTGAGTAATACCATCACCGTGGAAAGTGGTGCAAGGCGACCAAAAGGAGTTCTAATGAGGGAACATTTAGATTTTCAAATTCAATGAATAAATGGCAGGAGAAAAATGCTCTTTTCTTTTGCTAGTTGACCTAGACGAAATTATTGGCCATTGCGGTTTCAAAAACAAAGTACATTGCACAGGTCTCCATTACAGAAAATGACTGACTGTACGTGGAGGATTTTTAACAGAACTTAATTGTGGAAATTATTGCTAATTTGACTGACATACATACATCAATTTCATGCTAATCAGGTCCAAGCGTGGACCCTTTCTAATTTCAGTCACAAACAACCCTTTTAGAAGCATTTTTCAGCTTAAAACCTGGCCTTGAAAAAATATGTATAATATGTATTTTATGTACATATTTTTTGAAAAAATACATATACATATTATGTATATGTATTCGTCACCGGAAAACATATACATATATGTATATGTATATGTTATGTATTCCACAAATTCAATATTTTGCCAACAGTATCTGACACACAACACTATAAAAGAGCAAATATTTTTTCTTATTGACTTATGCTTTAGAAATAGTGGGAAAGGTGCTTTAGCAATTTCAAAATATAAAACATTCTATACAGATCAGAGATCGCTGAAAGGTTACATTGTTCTTAGAAGTCCAGAGTTAAAAGAATGTATTAGGTACGTTATAGATGAAACATACGTAAAATTTGCAGACCTAGTCTTTAAACAGGTATGTGGGTGTCCTATGGGAGGTGCAATATCACCCTATTTAGCAAATCTGACACTAAGTGTTTTGGAATATAAATTTTTAAACAAAAAAGAAAATTTACAAGTAGCTAGAAAATGTAAATTTACTATGAGATATGTAGATGATATACTGAGTATTAAGAGTCAGTGTCTGAATCGATCGAGTCTTGGCCCTTTGCCCTATTCAGACCCAAAATTGAAAGTTTGGCGTAGAGGGCTGTAAGTTGGCACACTAATACTACTTGATGAGTTATTCAACTGCTGCTGAGGAATTCCCAATTCGACGCTCCACGCTCGAGATATAAACCCGCGAAAATCGGCTTGCTTAACTATGGAACGAAAATTTCCAACTTCAATTTCTTTCTTACTGACAAGGGTTGGGACTTAAAAATTGGGGCTTTTAGGTAACTTTTCGAGTAGATTAAGAATCTTTAGTCCAAAATTGTCTTCGATGAAAAAAATTTTTTTCGCCCCCCTTTGGAGCCCCCCAGCTCGACTGGAACCCCCCCTAGATGCACTTTTTTATTTTAGAATTTCGTAGCGCTATTCAAGAGCTACATTTTGGTATAAAATATTCAAGATTTGAGAGGTAGGTTTTTGAGGAAATTCATTTCGAATGTCCAAAACCTGGAAAAATCGCCAACTTTCAGTGTGCTCGGAAATGTCGCAAACGATTCCTAGCCTTTAAATCGTAACTGAGACCTAGAAATTGGGGCTTTTAGCTAACTTTTCGAGTAGATTAAGAATTTTCAGTCCAAAATTGTTTTTGATGAAAAAAAATTTTTCGCCCCCTTTGGAGCCCCCCAACTCGACTGGAACCCCCCTAGATGCATATTTTTATTTTAGGATTTAGTAGCGCTATTCAAGACCTACACTTTGGTATAAAATATTCAAGATTTGAGTGGTAGGTTTTCGAGAAAATTGACTTTGAATGTACAAAAACCTGCTTTTTTGTCCCTATTGTCTGGCGATTTTGTTCATTCAAAGTCAATTTTCTCGAAAACCTACCTCTCAAATCTTGAATATTTTATACCAAAATGTAGCTCTTGAATAGCGCTACCAAATTCTCAAATAAAAAAATGCGTCTAGAGAGGGTTCCAGTCGAGCTGTGGGGCTCCAAAGGGGGGCGAAAAAATTTTTTTCCATAGAACCCAATTTGGACTGAAAATTCTTAATCTACTCGAAAAGTTAGCTAAAAGCCCCAATTTTTAGGTCTCAGTTACGATTTAAAGGCTAGGAATCGTTTGCGACATTTCCGAGCACACTGAAAGGTGGCGATTTTTTCAGGTTTTGGACATTCAAAGTGAATTTTCTCAAAAACCTACCTCTCAAATCTTGAATGATTTATACCAAAATGTAGGTCTTGAATAGCGCTACGAAATTCTAAAATAAAAAAGTGCATCTAGGGGGGGTTCCAGTCGAGCTGGGGGGCTCCAAATGGGGGCGAAAAAAAATTTTTTCATCGAAAACAATTTTGGACTAAAGATTCTTAATCTACTCGAAAAGTTACCTAAAAGCCCCAATTTTTAAGTCCCAACCCTTGTCAGTAAGAAGGAAATTGAAGTTGGAAATTTTCGTTCCATAGTTAAGCAAGCCGATTTTCGCGGGCTTATATCTCGAGCGTGGAGCGTCGAATTGGGAATTCCTCAGCAGCAGTTGAATAACTCATCAAGTAGTATTAGTTTGCCAACTTACAGCCTTCTACGCCAAACTTTCAATTTTGGGTCTGAATACCAAGACTCGATCGAATCAGACACTGACTCTTAATGCTCCAGATTTTTATGCCATAGCTGAACGAATTTACCCACAATCACTAAAGTTGGAAATAGCATCAAAAGATAGATTACACTGCAACTTCTTGGATATACAGATTAATATTCGGAATAAACAAATGCAGACAGGTGTATATGACAAAACAGATGACTTCAGCTTCAAGGTTATAAAATACACATTTGCAGACAGTAACACTCATAGAAATATTGGGTTAAAAGTTTTTTATACACAAATAATAAGATTTGGAAGGATTGCCAATGATCAGAATATTTTCACAGATAGAGTTCACAGATTGTACAAGGATTTCAAAAGTAATGGTTTCCATAAAGAAGAATTGATTACTCAATTTATAAAATTTGCTGAAAGATATCAAGCTTTGATTACAAAATTTGGAATTGGTACAAAACAAGAAGTAATCAAATATATACACTGGATATTTACCTAATTAGCACATAAAGAATACAGAGGGGAGACTCTCTGGTATGTATATTATTGGTGCTCATTTCTTTAGTGCATTTATGTTTCCCAACTCTGTTGGGTGGTTTACAATTTCCCAACTCTGTTGGGTGGTTTACAATTTCCCAACTTTGTTGGGTGGTTTACAATGCTTGATTTGTTTTTGCTCATGTCTTTTGTGTATTTAATTTTCCCAATAATGTTGGGTGGTTCACAATGTCTGGTTTTGCCAGGCAATTGAAGAATGCTTCTAAGATGTTTTGCGCTTTTGATGTTCCCAGATTGCTGGGTACTTTACAAAAGCAGAACAACAGGATAGGTAAACAACATTTCACACAATGTGTCAATCAGGCAAGGGAAGAAGTTACCAAAACGAGCCATAAATAACAGCCATAAAGTAGGACGTTAATCCAAGATTTACAATGATTACCTTGGGCAATACTATTCATAACACAGAGCGCAGGGATTAAAGGATTGACCTGAGCTATTAATTGCTGCCATGAAGTTGATATAAAAGAGATGTGCACTTTACCAGAATCAGTGGAGACGTGCCGACCGGTGACCGACAGGAGCGCATCAATCGATTCAACCAAGTGGGCAGAGGACCGGCAGTCATGTTGTTGGCGTTGAGCGCCGGAGGCGTCGGTCTCAATCTCACAGGAGCCAATCATCTCTTCCTGCTCGATCTGCACTGGTATGTCTCTGTGTTTGTCTGTCTCTGTGTCTGTCTGTGTGTGTGTAGTAATCATTGTTGTAAAATGACTCACTGTCGTGTGTCTTAGGAACCCGGCACTGGAAGAGCCACAGGATGGGGCAGAATAAGGAAGTTTTTATTCACAAGTATGTACATTCTTTCTTGTAGCGCTGTCCTGATTTGAGTTTTGGGACTGGGGCTCTGGGTCACTGAGCTCATGCATATGTATATCCCCTCCTAATTTTTCCGGCACATGTTTGACGATCGTTGGTTTGGTAAAACACTACAATTCGGACTCAACTGCAGTTAATAATCGCTATTTTAGCGACAACGTTTTGTCTCTGAAATGTAAAACAGTTGAAATTGCTTCCCATAAAAATCGGAGAGGTTTGAAAAATAGTTTAGGAGCGCGTATAGTCCGGGAGGTCTACTGTACAGACCCTGTTGAATATTCGTATAAATTGTGTCTGTCTAATGAATTGTTTGGTCCAACGCTGCAACTGGTAACTGTAAAGGTTTTTGAGGTTTATATGCCAAGACACGATAGAGGATCGCGTGCTGGAGGTGCACAAGCAGAAGCTGGAGTTGGCAAAGAGCGTGATGAGATGAGTGGGTACTGCCTTTCTGCGTCTGCTCTATTCCCATTTCAAACAAAGCAGTTTGGTTTAGGGCAGCCTCCAATCAACTCTTCTCTTCGGTGGTCTGAATCGAACTGAGTTGGAATTTCTGTTCCAGCTGGAGGAGCCGAAAGCCAGACCTCCGCCGCCGCCGCCGGTTCCTGTGGTTGCGCGTCCAGCACTGCCTTTCAGACCGGTCCAGCCGTCGGTAGCTATTGTGCGCTCTGTGCCATTCCGTCTCTGAGCCAATGGATTCTGTGATTTTTGTACGCTGTGTACAGTGAGGTGCTGGTAACCTTTTGTGTTCTCTTTTTTCGTGTTCGATCTGAAATCTTCTCTGAGTACTCTTGCAGTACAAATTGATACGCTGTGTACAGTGAGGTGCTGGTAACCTTTTGTGTTCTCTTTTTTCGTGTTCGATCTGAAATCTTCTCTGAGTACTCTTGCAGTACAAATTGATACGCTGTGTACAGTGAGGTGCTGGTAACCTTTTGTGTTCTCTTTTTTCGTGTTCGATCTGAAATCTTCTCTGAGTACTCTTGCAGTACAAATTGATACGCTGTGTACAGTGAGGTGCTGGTAACCTTTTGTGTTCTCTTTTTTCGTGTTCGATCTGAAATCTTCTCTGAGTACTCTTGCAGTACAAATTGATACGCTGTGTACAGTGAGGTGCTGGTAACCTTTTGTGTTCTCTTTTTTCGTGTTCGATCTGAAATCTTCTCTGAGTACTCTTGCAGTACAAATTGATACGCTGTGTACAGTGAGGTGCTGGTAACCTTTTGTGTTCTCTTTTTTCGTGTTCGATCTGAAATCTTCTCTGAGTACTCTTGCAGTACAAATTGATACGCTGTGTACAGTGAGGTGCTGGTAACCTTTTGTGTTCTCTTTTTTCGTGTTCGATCTGAAATCTTCTCTGAGTACTCTTGCAGTACAAATTGATAAGCAGTTTTAAATCTTTATAGAAAATTAGTTCCAATTCGGCGGTATGCACTGATGTGCGGTTAATGTTTGACAGCAGCTTTTTGTCGATGCTTTTGTCACTAAAGGGCTCAACTTACTCCGAAGTACCCTTAATTTTTCAGAGGTATACATTGTATAGTTTTGAAGTTCGCAATCAGGGTGAGAAAATTTGTATACAATTAGCCTTCAAAAACGCATCTGAAACGTATTGATGACGTAAATATCAATAGAAATTCACACTTAATCATACATGTAACAGCTCTGGGCAGACCTGAGGCCCGGAGGTTTCGCCCAGATGGGGGTCCGAAATTTCAAAAAGCACCAAAACGCCTAGAAATGCGTTTCAGCATGTTCTTTCAGTAAGGACGCTAAAAATCACTATTTTGAGATGCCAAATTGTAATAACTCTTTGCGGCCCGGCATAACTTTTACAGAGTTACAGGCCTTAACCCTTTGCATATGACCGATTTTTCACCTATCGCGTAAGAACGCTATACGCGATAGCTGTTTTTTCTCTTTACGCGATAGGTGCCTGTTCTTTACGTGACAGGTGCCTGTTCTATACGCGATAGGTGCCTGTTCTTTACGCGATAGGTGCCTGCTCTATACGCGATAGGTGCCTGTTCTATACGCGATAGGTGCCTGTTCTTTACGCGATAGGTGCCTGTTCCTTACGCGATAGCTGCATAAACGTTTACGCCCCACTGTAGGACACTGGCAGATGAACAAACAGGAACCAGAGTAAAGTTCATATTTTGATAGGGTTGTTTCGAGCCGCTTCTTTTCATCGTTTGCAGGGCCTGGGGTCGCAGAATTCATAGTCGTTACAGAAATGCCACAACCAGTGGCAGTTGCCAGGACACAAGCGCGCCATACACCAATAGCAAAGCAACACCTTCTGGTCATCGTTTGGTTGCTGCTTGACGTAGATCCCACTTGGTCATGCGCAATTGCATGGGTTCAAAATATGCCTTCAAGTCGACCACATTGTGGTCATGACTGGGCACCGGCCGTGGCACCTGTTAATTAATGTGTAGTAAGCATATCTGGAGATAAATTCAATGGTGTTTCTGTACCTCCATGAGAGAGTCGGCCAACTCAACAAGTTCAGGTTCTTGGTTCGAGCTCTGCGGTCTGTGATGCTGATGGAAAAGCGGAACGCTGCCTTCAAACGCATTATTCATAGCGGCCTGCAAACTTCAATTTTTAAATATGACGACAAAGTTTGTGTCAGGAGAATAAGCGAAAAGTCGACCGTTTCAGAGCACTTTTTTAGCTGCTTCGGGGACCCAACCGGCACCCTCAAAACACTTTTTTAACTGTTTCGGGGACCCAACCGCCACCCTCAAAACACTTTTTTAACTGTTTCGGGGACCCAACCGCCACCCTCAAAATACTTTTTTAACTGTTTCGGGGACCCAACCGCCACCCTCAAAACACTTTTTTAACTGTTTCGGGGACCCAACCGCCACCCTCAAAACACTTTTTTAACTGTTTCGGGGACCCAACCGCCACCCTCAAAACACTTTTAACTGTTTCGGGGACCCAACCGCCACCCTCAAAATACTTTTTTAACTGTTTCGGGGACCCAACCGCCACCCTCAAAATACTTTTTTAACTGTTTCGGGGACCCAACCGCCACCCTCAAAATACTTTTTTAACTGTTTCGGGGACCCAACCGCCACCCTCAAAATACTTTTTTAACTGTTTCGGGGACCCAACCGCCACCCTCAAAATACTTTTTTAACTGTTTCGGGGACCCAACCGCCACCCTCAAAACACTTTTTTAACTGTTTCGGGGACCCAACCGCCACCCTCAAAATACTTTTTTAACTGTTTCGGGGACCCAACCGCCACCCTCAAAACACTTTTTTAACTGTTTCGGGGACCCAACCGCCACCCTCAAAACACTTTTTTAACTGTTTCGGGGACCCAACCGCCACCCTCAAAATACTTTTTTAACTGTTTCGGGGACCCAACCGCCACCCTCAAAATACTTTTTTAACTGTTTCGGGGACCCAACCGCCACCCTCAAAATACTTTTTTAACTGTTTCGGGAACCCAACCGCCACCCTCAAAATACTTTTTTAACTGTTTCGGGGACCCAACCGCCACCCTCAAAATACTTTTTTAACTGTTTCGGGGACCCAACCGCCACCCTCAAAATACTTTTTTAACTGTTTCGGGAACCCAACCGCCACCCTCAAAATACTTTTTTAACTGTTTCGGGGACCCAACCGCCACCCTCAAAATACTTTTTTAACTGTTTCGGGGACCCAACCGCCACCCTCAAAATAGTTTTTTAACTGTTTCGGGGACCCAACCGCCACCCTCAAAATACTTTTTTAACTGTTTCGGAGACCCAACCGCCACCCTCAAAACACTTTTTTAACTGTTTCGGGGACCCAACCGCCACCCTCAAAATACTTTTTTAACTGTTTCGGGGACCCAACCGCCACCCTCAAAATACTTTTTTAACTGTTTCGGGGACCCAACCGCCACCCTCAAAACACTTTTTTAACTGTTTCGGGGACCCAACCGCCACCCTCAAAATACTTTTTTAACTGTTTCGGGGACCCAACCGCCACCCTCAAAACACTTTTTTAACTGTTTCGGGGACCCAACCGCCACCCTCAAAATACTTTTTTAACTGTTTCGGGGACCCAACCGCCACCCTCAAAATACTTTTTTAACTGTTTCGGGGACCCAACCGCCACCCTCAAAATACTTTTTTAACTGTTTCGGGGACCCAACCGCCACCCTCAAAATACTTTTTTAACTGTTTCGGGGACCCAACCGCCACCCTCAAAATACTTTTTTAACTGTTTCGGGGACACAACCGCCACCCTCAAAATACTTTTTTAACTGTTTCGGAGACACAACCGCCACCCTCAAAATACTTTTTTAACTGTTTCGGAGACACAACCGCCACCCTCAAAATACTTTTTTAACTGTTTCGGGGACCCAACCGCCACCCTCAAAATACTTTTTTAACTGTTTCGGGAACCCAACCGCCACCCTCAAAATACTTTTTTAACTGTTTCGGGGACCCAACCGCCACCCTCAAAATACTTTTTTAACTGTTTCGGGGACCCAACCGCCACCCTCAAAACACGTTTTTTTGCTTTGCTTTGCAACGAGCCATTCATACGGGGGTCGTCCCCCAGCCGCATTAGGCCAACCCTCCGAGGGGGACCCCCTCCACGAGACGATTTTTCCTACCCCACCTCCGACCTTTCTGGCAAGTAATTTTAATTTTTTAATTCTAGGGAGCGATTTGGCACTAAAAGCGTTCAAAAATTGGCGGGGATCGGAAAAATTGTCTAGGGTGTTCCAACCAGGAGGGGTCTGACTTAGGTCAGGTGGAGGCCGACAACCCCGGCCACCCCTGCTATGTAAGTCTCTCAGCATTATTTAGCGATTTGTAACTTTTTAGTCTAAAATAAAATTTCGAATTTTAGAGCGTTTTTTAGCACACAACCCCAAGACCCCCTAGGCCGGCGCCAGACATGGGCTAGCAATTCGGCTGAGGGGGGGGGTAGAATTTTCAAACCCTGAGGGGGGCTGAGGGGGGTAGGAGCGCCTGAGGGGGCTTGAGGAGGTGGTAAGCCAAAAAGTCCGATTTTTGGCTAAAATCAAGGTTTTTTGGCTTATTATTCATTAAAATAAGTTAAAATAAGCTATTCTGAGCTCATTCAACCTAATCCAGGCATATTTTAATCATAATTTTCTATACAAAATTCTTCCAAAAAATTCCTCAGGGGGTAGCGGCCGGCTGAGGGGGGTAGGTCAGAGCCTGAGGTGGGCCAACCCCCTCAGCCCCTCCCTTTGCCCATGTCTGGCCGGCGCCACACACCCCAACCCCTTTCCCTTCGGCGGACGACCAGTTACATGAGGTTAACCAATCTACATACGGACTTAAATATCTGAAGAGGTCAGCTTCTTAGCAGAACCAGTTAAAATCTGGCGGATTTTGGCACATGACCACTTCATTGCATGGACAATTAATGGATAGGCGAATTTACGAAAAGCAAAAAAAAACAAAATTAAACACAAAATTATTCGATCACCCTACCTGACACAACCGGCTCTCCCTGTAACAGTACTTCATGGCAAAGCAGGCAATTTCCTATTCAAAAACTCAAAAACAAAAAACTTTAGACGACAACAAAGATTGTAAGAGAAATGGGAGAACGAGTTGGCAAAATCAGGTAGCAACAGGGACTGGCCAGGCCGGCCGGGATGCGAACAGGCCCCATGCACAAATCACTGACAAAACAAAACTAACCGGTAGATTTCCGTTCAGACATCAGCATCTTTTCTTTCTGGCTTCTATGATACATCTCCAGAACTTTGCTGCGCCTCCATACAAGCAGATCGAACAAAAAAGGCAGCTTCCTTGTCGCACCTCCTCAAAAAATTATTTCCTCCTCTGTTCTCTTTTCACCGCGACCAACTACACCACAACCTGATATACCGCGAACACCTACTTTTCTGCATTTTTCAAAAATATGACTCAATCTAAATCATACATGTAACAGGGGGGTCTGAGGGTCTGCCCCCCACCCGACTTAGGCCAGACCCCCCGGATGCCCTCCCCAAGACGATTTCGCCGACCCCTCCTCCGATTTTTCTGACAAGTAAATTTTTGAGCAAATTTTTGCTATTTTTTACAATTTCAGACACAAAAATTGCCAAAATCGCCTGCAAAACAGCACCTTTTAGCTGTACATTTGTATTTCAGCCGAAATTAGCGATTTTTGGCGCTTTTTAGCCAAAACATAGCGATTTTTTCGATTTTTGAGCGTTTTTAGGGCCCAATTCCCCTCCCAAAATTTTGGCTCAGACCCCCCCGGCCGGCGCCAGACCCCCCAACCCCCCTCCCCCCTTCGGCGGATGACCTGTTACATGTATGATCTAAATGAACAATTTCATCGAATAAATCAATTCGGGAGCTGGGGGGGGAAATCAGGGAAGGTCAGAAATGAACTATATATTAATTAATTAACTTTCTTATGACTATACGACTCCGGAACATGCCCTACACTGATGCGTACCCCTAGGGGTATTTATATATTTGGAAAACAGGCCCTCCAGAGCGTGCCCCGTACTGATAGCATCAGTGATGCGTCTCTAGGGGTATTTTTATATTTGGAAAACAGGCCCTCCGGAGCGTGCCTATACTGATGCGTCCCCTAGGGGTATTTTTATGTTTTTAAAACAGGCCCTCCGGAGCGTGCCTATACTGATGCGTCCCCCTAGGGGCATTTTTATATTTGGAAAACTGGCCATCCGCAGCGTACCTATACTGATCGTCCCCCTAGGGGTATTTTTATATTTGGAAAACAGGCCATCGGGAGCGTGCCTATACTGATGCGTCTCTAGGGGTGCTTTCGTATTTGGCAAAACAGGCCCCCCGTGGCGTGCCCTATGCTGATTTAGTGATCATTAGACTCGCCAGGCGAAGGGCTTTCAAATGATATATGACATGACCATTTTGGACGATTTTGAAATTTTGGAATTTTGCCAAAAAAAACAATCGATAATCGATATTTATCGATAGAAATCGTTAATTTATAATTAATTATGATCATTATTTTTTGTTTGGTTCATCAACACATTAGTTTTTGTTTGGGATCGGTTCCTGATTTCCCCCTCCCCAGCTACACCTGATCCAATTAATTCTTCTGGGTTAATTAAACAGCGACCACCAAATTTCCATGATTTCAAGCTGCTAAGCTAAGCTGTTTGCCTACGTAGTTTTCTAGGCAGCTGTTGTACCAACAAATCGGCGCAGATAAGCTAAAAAATGAAGGCGAGCAACGAGAACCCTCATGAAAAGCAGATCAGCACTCAAGAGGCAGTCAGTGCATACTATGCATGGGAGGGACTGCATGCAATAATTCCTCCAAAAATAACTCACCTCCTCGTCCTCTACAGATTCACCTCCTCTTAGATGATTTATTTATTTTTTCCTTTTTTTGTGAAACAAAAAAATGCTTTGCCAAACAAAAAAATGCATCCTGCTCCCTTTCTATACGCGATAGGTGAAGTGTGATAAGTAGGTGAGGACTTGCACTGCACTTTACGCTCTAGGATATAAACCTATACGCTCTAGGATATAAACCTATACGCTCTAGGATGTAAACCTATACGCTCTAGGATGTAAACCTTTACGCTCTAGGACAGAAACCTTTACGCGATAGGTGCACCTATCGCGTAAAGCACCTATCGCGTCATAACAACTACACCATATGGTGTAGGTCTTTTGCAAAGGGATAACTATGACATATAACTTATAGGCATAAGTTGGTTATGGCCATAGTTATAGGGGGCCATAACCTATATTTGACACTTTCTGTCCAACCCATAACTATGGTTATGCTCGAAAAAGTTTCGGGCGCCGCGGTGCGAGCCATAACTTATGACCGATAACTGTTCGTTTTTCACACGACCGACTGGGCGCAGTACAGCAGGCCTAGTGTAGAGAAGACTGACTCAAATAATTATCTGCCAAAAATAACATCGAAAGCAAAGAGGACAGAGAAACAAGCTTATTATACCTCTAGCGTACAGTGGGCAAATATTATAAATTACGTTTGTATATGTATATGTATATATACAAAGCCAAAATTTTGTGATTTGTATATGTATATATACATATACAAAGTGCTAAAATTATTGCATATTGTTTGTGTAGGGTCATTACCTTTCTGCGATTGTCTAATTAATTGATATCAGATCGCCGATTGCATCAGTGCTTGACTGATAAGCAGCGAGAGCAGTTTGCTCTTTAAAACTTTCAGATTTTCTTGCATAACCATTAATATCGATATCGATATCGATCGATATTGAGCTGAAAATATCGATATCGAATATCGTCGAATTTTGATATCGTCGGAACACTACCTGTTAGAGGCCTCCCCTACTGTCCCACCAATCAAAGAGGAACTTTGGTTCGACGTCGCCCTTAAAGTATAGACAGACACCGCAACGACTCAGCTAAATTTGCGCTCTAGACTCACCGAGTACACTAGCCGCACACTCCGGTTCCAGTAGCCTAACCGCTTGTCTTCTACCTAGCCACCAGACCTCTCCCTCCGCTCTCTACGCCCTTTCTCCTTTTTCTTTATTGCTCTCTTTTCTCTCCGTAACAAACGTAATTCAAATCAAAAAGTAATAAACGCAACTGGCACAAGTTATATAAACTGAACACACACGAGAAATTAGCGCCAATTTCAAGAAACCCGTAAATCAAAATGACACTTTTGACACCGTTGCCGAACGTGATCAGGTACCTATATTTTAATTTTTTTTGCTTGTAGAATTTGTTTTCTTTATCCTTATCGGTTTTCGGTAACCCTGCCCCAGCAAAATTGCCCTTATTATGTACACAAATATTCCAGGGGTTCTAGCCTGAAAACTTTTTAGAGATAGAAAATGAAAACTTTTCCCCGAATGCGATTTCCTGTTGCTGCTAATTGGATGGAGTCAGATAAAAGGCTCATAGCCCAGAAAGACTTTTGTGGTCCGCAACCGCCACATGTACCTCCATCGGTTTGTGCCCAGTTCCGACCAGTGTGGTGCATTTTGAAAATTTGAAACTAGGTAAAGTAATACTAGGTAAAGTTGTCACCTAAAAAACTAGGTAAAGTAATACTAGGTAAAGTTCTCAGCTAAGAAACTAGGTAAAGTAATACTAGGTAAAGCCCAGAAAAACTAGGTAATACTAGGTAAACCTAAAACGCTCGAAATCAAGTCAAAATACAGTATAGATAAAAAAAATGTCCCATCGCTTTTTCGGCCTTCACTCAAACGTTTCGTTCTCAGTCACTTCTTTACCGATTTGGCTCAAATTTTCAGCAAAAATTAACAACATGGTTGGCTAAATATTCTGCAAGTTTAGTGCCAAAATTCCGACTCATACTGGTTTTATGACCCGAAAACTAGGAATGAGGGTGGTCCACGCAAATTTTTTTTTCGGTAATACAAGGAGTACAGTCCTGAAACTTGCAGGAATGATTGGTGTTGCTACTGGGCATAACATACTAAACGGGCAGCCCTGTAGCTCAAAGGGCACTAAAATGGGGGAATTTCAAAAACATGAGTGAAAATCCCATAGTTAAGAAATCTGCACCTTCTAGAATCAAAGCACTGAATCTGTTGTTAATCAACATAGATTGTAGCAGGAAGTTCGACAAATAAATGAACCTGATATTTAAGCTCTGTTCCACACCATAGTAACCATCCCTGCAGCGTTTTTTTGAAAATTGAAAATCTTTAGAATCGTCATTTTGCCGGTTTTACGAAGAAAAGTCATATTTCGTCATGTTTTTGAAATTCCCCCATTTTAGTGCCCTTTGAGCTACAGGGCTGCCCGCTTAGTATGTTATGCCCAATAGCAACACCAATCATTCCTGCAAGTTTCAGGCTTGTACTCCTTGTATTCCCGAAAAAAATTTAATTTGCGTGGACCACCCTCATTCCTAGTTTTCGGGTCATAAAACCAGTATGAGTCGGAATTTTGGCACCACACTTGCAGAATATTTAGCCAACCATGTTGTTAATTTTTGCTGAAAATTTGAGCCAAATCGGTAAAGAAGTAACTGAGAACGAAACGTTTGAGTGAAGGCCGAAAAAGCGATGGGACATTTTTTTGAGCTATACTGTATTATTTTTGGTTCAATAGAACAATGATGAAGTTAGTATAGTTAAAATTTACGAAATTTGACACATTTCAAGTAAATATTTGTATTTTATTGATCAAATAAGTCAGAAATTCATTCTCTGGGTCTGGGCCACTGTAATTGTGGGAAAAGCCGGAAATTTGAAGGTTTGCTGACTGAAAAACCCACGTAAAACTGAAAATATCAAACTAGGTAAACCTGTTCTACCTAGAAGTACCTAGTTATGTGGATTTAAAACTAGGTAAAGTAAAACTAGGTAAAATAGAGTAACCAGAAACTAGGTAAAGTAAATCTAGGTACTTTTTCCGAATATTAACTAGGTAATACTAGGTATACTTAGTTACCTGGTTACCTAGATAAAAAGTGCACCACACTGGTTCCGACTTTAATATAATACGTACGTACGTACATACATAAACCCCAGCGAATACCAAAGAGTAGTTTGTTTTTGCGCAAGCATTGGAGTAAAAAAAACAAATGAAACCTGAAGCCCACTTTGTGAGAGACTTCCCTATCGAATAGAACCTGAATGAGACAATACAGAATTTTTTTAAAATTTTAGACACCAAACTACGTAGATATGATCAAAGCGCCTATCTTTATTAGTAATTTCCTAAAAATGAGTTTAGATTGAGTTGAGTTTAGAGTTTCAAAAGAAAGTACGTATAAAATTTTTACCATGGCCATGACCCAATCAGGGCGAGAAATTTTTGACAAAATTAGCTTGAAAAACGCTTTTAAAAGCATTCTGAGTACAGTATTAACAGAAATTAGTCTTGCAGTATTGCAGTCTGAAGAGAGGCCGAGAAAAGTTTGAAAAATTAGCCTTCCTACAAGCTTCTTTAATGAACAAATCGGTCGGAAACTACCATCTGTTGCCTTCTGTTTGTACCTGATACCTGTACCTGTTTCAGTCCAAAAATACCCAAAATCAGGTAGGTACCGTTCGAAAGTACCCGATCAGGTATCAGGTAGGTATCAGGTGGGTATTGCAAATCTACCTGATAATCAGGTCCAGGTACAGGTATACCTGATCCACAGTATCTCCTTTGTAGGAAGTAAAGTCCAGGTCCACAATATACAGTAATCCAGCGACACTGCCTATGTCCTGAATGAATTCGCTGATGCCGAAAACCTCTAGTGCCTACTCTATTCAGCGTTTCCTTGCATCATGAACAACATAAATCGCAAAAATAAAAATTTTCGTGTTGGGACCTCAAAATACTGTAGTCCAGAGCTGATGGCTATGTTAGAAATAGATTCCTCGATCTGAAAACCGCCCTTATTGCCTTCACGAGCGTTTTCTTGAAACAAGAACACATAAATGTAAAATAGCATTTTTCGTGTCAGGAGGGCCACAAAATAGAGAAATCAGTAGTGATTCATGCATTTTTGGTCAACTTTGGGGGTCCATAACTTTGGAACCATTGGACCTACATACAGTCAATGTAAATATATTTTTGAAATCTCCATGGTCTCTAAACTATGATTCACTGAAAAAATCGCAAATTCAGCCCAGGTACAGTAAAACCTGATTTTTTCCGTTGCGCAGATTAGGTTGCGCCGCAGTAGAGCTCGCTCGGGTCCTTCTACAACTTTGGTCATTGGTCAAGCGCTCCGATTCGCCGATAAGAAATTATTCGCAGAAACACAGAATTCATTGAATTTTGAAACGTACTTTGTGTTCAGGCTTGGGATATGTATGTACACAGGCATCTTAGGTCAGCCTCTTGCTTAAGAAAGGGTTCGTGTTGGTCAGTGAGTGAGAGAGGATTTAAAATTCGTCAGGAGAAAGTCAGGGGATTTTGGATCTTGCTGAAGGAATTTTGGCGTTATTCTAGAAAAAAGTATGCATTCAGTAGTTTGAGGAAGCACCCACCCATCAATAGTGCCAATAATTCAATATTCTCGCTTAGAGAATGTCACATTATTCAGTTGTGTAGGGAGGCACTGCCCTGGTTTGGCTGTGGCGAATGACAGGAGGTGTCAGCTTTTGTGGTAGATAGTTCACATTAGTGAGAAAGAATTTGTGATCATGCCAGATAAATTTGGACCGTTAGCTCCACGCGAACCCTGTAGCAAGTTTTATATAAACAGTCTGCCTGGTGTTAGAACTGACCGGGAATCAGGCAGTACATGTATGCAACGGATACTGTGCGTTCTGTTACCATCAAGTAGTGGTTGAGGTGAGAAAAAGCAGCATAGTGTAGTCTAAGTAACTTTACATAAAAAAGTTGGAAACCATGATGCCAACAGATTTTAAGTAAAGCTAAAGTCCATGTAAAAATGATTGGCGGTGGCGGAAAAAAGCGATTTTCTCAAAAACTTTCTTCAAGACCCCAAACCTTTTTTATATCAATCGATAGCAAATTACAAGTGCTACAATATGCGAACGTCAAATCAAAGGTTCCACGCAGTTTTGTATGTGTTTTTCGGGAAAAACGAATTTTCGGCAAAATCAAGTTTTTATAGAAGAGTCAAATCGACAAGCGGACTCCAGATTCTTATTCTACATGCAATTGCGAGTTCGCTGATATATACATGTTTTGGGATTTTCAAATTAGTTTTCGGGAAAAACGCGTTTTTCGGAAGGGTGTGCGAGTCAAAAAATTGTCTGCGATCTGTTTTACTATGGAAAATTGCCCAACATTTTTCAAATTTGACCCAAACGGTATAAACGGCCTGAAAACCGGCTCATATTCACGAGTCAAACTTAATTTTGGTCCATAGAATCCATTTTTGCAGTCCGTTTGGCGCTATGTGGTCGCGTTTTCCAGTTATTTTCATTTTAATTGTTTTTTGCAAAATTTTGTCTGACTGGAGCTGCTGCTGTGAGTCTCTTCAGATGTTGCTCAAAATGCAACTCCTGGGGTAATTTTAGATGGTGAATTCATTTCTGTCACCTAGAACACCGTCAGGTTACTGCAAACCTAACTTTCGAGCACCCCCTATTTGGTATGATATTTTAGCAATCTGTCTTTGACATCTTTGCTTGTTAAAAGAACACTGATTAATGCTTACGCCATCAAGTGAATCCAGCCATTCGCAACAGCTAAAATCAGCTTCCTTCATAACTGGGATGATAGGATAAGCACATAAATCGACTCTAGAGTCTTCAATGACTCTAATAATACTTTGGTTACTGTTCTAGCTAAAAAAGTTGCAGTGTTATGGCCGGTCAAAGTTGATGGTCAAATGGGCCATTTTTTGGCAATTTCAGTCAACTTTGATCGGTCATAACACTGCAACCTTTTCAGCTAGAACAGTAACCAAAGTATTATTAGAGTCATTGAAGACTCTAGAGTCGATTTATGTGCTTATCTTGTCATCCCAGTTATGAAGGAAGCTGATTTTAGCTGTTGCGCAAATTAGTATTCAGAGCGAAACTTGCGCAGATTAGGATATACCTTGGGCAAGAACTTGCTTCTCTATAACGTTAGACATGAGGCTGGATTCACTTGATGGCGTAAGCATTAATCAGTGTTCTTTTAACAAGCAAAGATGTCAAAGACAGATTGCTAAAATATCATACCAAATAGGGGGTGCTCGAAAGTTAGGTTTGCAGTAACCTGACGGTGTTCTAGGTGACAGAAATGAATTCACCATCTAAAATTACCCCAGGAGTTGCATTTTGAGCAACATCTGAAGAGACTCACAGCAGCAGCTCCAGTCAGACAAAATTTTGCAAAAAACAATTAAAATGAAAATAACTGGAAAACGCGACCACATAGCGCCAAACGGACTGCAAAAATGGATTCTATGGACCAAAATTAAGTTTGACTCGTGAATATGAGCCGGTTTTCAGGCCGTTTATACCGTTTGGGTCAAATTTGAAAAATGTTGGGCAATTTTCCATAGTAAAACAGATCGCAGACAATTTTTTGACTCGCACACCCTTCCGAAAAACGCGTTTTTCCCGAAAACTAATTTGAAAATCCCAAAACATGTATATATCAGCGAACTCGCAATTGCACGTAGAATAAGAATCTGGAGTCCGCTTGTCGATTTGACTCTTCTATAAAAACTTGATTTTGCCGAAAATTAGTTTTTCCCGAAAAACACATACAAAACTGCGTGGAACCTTTGATTTGACGTTTGCATCTTGTAGCACTTGTAATTTGCTATCGATTGATATAAAAAAAGTTTGGGGTCTTGAAGAAAGCTTTTGAGAAAATCGCTTTTTTCCGCCACCGCCAATCATTTTTACATGGACTTTAGTTTACAACAAAGTTTTTGTAAAAGTTACGAACATGTAATTTCACAGCAGATGTAATGTAAGTTTATAAAAGAGATTATGTAAAAGTTGCGAACATGTAATTCGACAACAGAAGCAATATAAGTTTACATCAAACAACTTGCAGAATCAGTAATGCGTAGGTTTACATCCTATACACTGTAAATATGGATTCTACTTGCTGTAACATTACAAAATTGCTAGCCTACATTTTGAGACAATTGCCAAATTATGCTAAATGCTAAGTGAAAATAAGAACCACACAATAGAACATTTCAAGCCGCTGCCAGCTAATTGCTATCGAAAAATACATGGAAAAGCTTCCACTGGAAAACCATGCTATCTCCTTAGCTTTCACGATTTCAGATTAAAACTCTCATGTAAGAAAAGAAAGCTATCCCATGTCTCCTACAAAGCACAACAACAAAGTAATGCTCATTTAGAGCTGATGAAGTCCAGAACTTTTGTCCATAGGCTTTTAAAACCTCCTTCTGTTCGGCTGAGCTCGACCACTGCGTGACTTTCTGCCCAAACAAATGTCCTAAATACAATGAAAGTCAGGCCTATTATAAAACCTAAAACTAGTCTTACACTTGCATAAACTTCATCGATTTTGCTACTGTGCTAATACACTTTACATTATAATCTTTACACAGCCAGCAGATGACCTGACCTAAAACTGTGAATTCATCTCTATAGCAGTGCTGCGTAACCGCCTTATGTAAACAAACCATTCCAGAAGTAACTACCTCAAATTATGAACAGGGTTAAGTATAGCTATTAAAAGCAGTTTAAGTATGTTTTATAAATTAGAATAAGAGAAATAAACACGTTTCTTGTAGATGTGTCATTCGTAAAAGGATCGGTACCCTGTTTGGATAGAACTTTATTCGCATATTTATCAGTGAAAAGATTACTTTAAAAACTGGTAAAGAGACAGCAAACAACAGAGTGTTTCAGGCACGGAAAAAAAGGCTAAGTATAGCTATACAGGGCAGGGTTCTGATGACAGATCATCGATGTTAATGACCCTTTTTCAATATCTATATCGATACCACGATATTTGACATTGATTTATCAATACTATATAATAAGAAAAACTCTGGTGTATGCAGCAGTTTTTTCACGTAAATCACACAATGTTGTTCTTTTTTCTGCACTTACTTAAGGTTTAGCTACATTGTCAAAACTAGTGTAATTGGTGGCTTGGTTATGCTGTTAATTAACGCTGCATACTTTGCAACCCCGCGTCGCTTTGTTAACCCGGCCTGGGCTGTGTACTGGCTACTCCCTAGCAATGACCGCTTTGCTAGGCAAGGCCTAAACAACTCTGGCAGCACTGACCAGTGGCCCCTGTCTAATTGATTTGGCAAACCACAGGCCATGGTGGTGCTTAAGTTGAAGAGTTGGCAGCGGCAAAATCTACCTTCAGCTGGTTGTTAAACATATTCGTTTTTGAGATATGGCTTGGCAAAGTTCGAGATAAATTACACATAATTGATCAAAAATTTTGTACTAAAAACAAAACAAATACAGTATAGATAAAAAAAATGCCCCACTGCTTTTTCGGCCTTCACTCAAACGTTTCGTTCTCCGTCACTTCTTTACCGATTTGGCTCAAATTTTCAGCAAAAATTAACAACATGGTTGTCTAATATTCTGCAAGTTTAGTGCCAAAATTCCGACTCATACTGGTTTTATGACCCGAAAACTAGGAATGAGGGTGTTCTACGCAAATTTTTTTTTCGGTAATACAAGGAGTACAGGCCTGAAATTTGCAGGAATGATTGGTGTTGCTATTGGGCATAAGATACTAAGCGGGCAGCCGTGTAGCTCAAAGGGCACTAAAATTGGGGAATTTCAAACACATGACTAAATATCACTTTTCTTCGTAAAACCGGCAAAATGACGATTCTAAAGATTTTCGATTTTCGAAAAACGCTGCAGGGATGGTTTCTGTGGTGTGGAACAGAGTTTAAATAACAGGTTCGTTTATTTGTCGAACTTCCTACTACAATCTGTGTTCATTAACAACAGATTCAGTGCTTTGATTCTAGAAGATGCGGATTTCTTAACTATTGGATTTTCACTCATGTTTTTGAAATTCCCCAATGGCAACACCAGTCATTCCTGCAAGTTTCAGGCCTGCATTCCTTGTATTACCTCATCCATCCTCTACTCTCACCACCTCCTGCAGAAGCTGCAGTACTGGCTCATCGGTCAACCATCGCTACTTTGTGTACCAGATTCCGCTTACCGATCGAACGGAGCAAGAAGTGGTGGCCTTCGTCAGCCTTCCTTTGGACCACCTGTTACATGTGTAATTCACTTATGCAAACAACTAAATACCCTATATATCATTTTGAATGTCATAGATGTAGCATTACTGCTTTACTGTTTCTTACTAAGTTTTAGTTGCTCGTGTAGTTCGAATTTGACTTGGCTTCTACAGTATGCAGGAAAAACTATATTTACAGTGCACCTGTACATCGCAGAAGCAGTACAACTCAAAATGGCCTCCATTTGTCTATCTTCAAGACACTTTGTTTGTTCGTTTGTTTGTAAAAGTTTATTCCATGTAAAACATGAAACAGGACGGCAGTCGCTCGCAGAAGCCCATCAACCTGCCAGCCCTTTGACACTGCTCTTACGACTCGTGGTCCCAGCACTGTTCAGTCGTATGCTACTGCCTTTCATAAGTTTCAACAGTTTTGTGTGTGCCCAGCACAATCTACATTGTCTTCCCGCTTCATTCTATCATTGTGGCCCTTTACTTGCAGCAAGTTTTAACCGACCATCGTTCTGCTACTTCAGAGCAACAAGCCCTGTATGGTATACAGTGGGCACATCCTCTTTGTGGCTTGCCAGGCCCTGCCTCCAATCCATTATGTCCGGAGGGCCCACACAGCTTCTCGAACATGGGGCCGACCCCAGCTCCATCCGTGAATTGGGCAGATCCGTTGAGCAAATCCAACAGGGACTAGAAGAAAAAAGCAGGGTCAACTAAAGTCTGTTCAAAAATCTTTGGCGCTGGGTACATCCCGCAGTGTCCCGAATTTATGCGAGGTGTGAACCCCATACATGTATATATGGATCTGTTCCTCTCATCAACCAGACTACTATACTGTTCTCGAAATTTGCATATTGAACTTCAGTTAGAAGCAAGAAGCCTGACAAAAAAATCGACTTTCTTGGCAAAGCGCCAATTTTTCTACCGATACCAGATTCGCATTTCCCGACCTTCAGGCATCTCGAAAATACTACCATATATGGGTCTACGATCAACCCTACCAAAGTTACACTCGATTTTCTAACGCCGACAAGCGGTCAAAATTTTGTTCTCCCATAGTTAAGCACAAAAATTCATTCAAGATCGAACACATGGGGGTTTTTTTCCTCGAATCAATTTCAGCTTCACGGTTCTATGTTATTTCGGACATGCTGAATCCAGCGGTCACAGTGGTTTTGCTCTACCACTTTGATGTCTGCTAGAAATTTGACCTCGAAGTTAGGGTGTCCACCCAAATTTCATGAACAGCCTTACCCAATGTACCTTGCGTGGCCCTGGTCGAAACCCCATACATGTATATGTGGATCCGTTCCTCTCATCAACGAGATTACTATACTGTTCTCGAAAGTTGCATATTGTACTTTAGTTAGAAGAAAGAGGCCTGACAAAAAAATCGACTTTTTTGGAAAAGCGCCAATTTTCATGCCGATACCAGATTCGCATTCCCCAACCTTCAGGCATCTCGAAAATACTACCATGTATGGGTCTACGATCAACCATGCCAAACTTACACTCGATCTTCTAACGCCGACAAGTCGTCAAAATTTTGCTCTCCCATAGTTAAGCACAAAAATTCATTCAAGATCGAACACATGGGGGTTTTTTTCCTCCAGCCAATTTCAGCTTCACGGTTCCAGATTATTTCGGACATGCTGAATCCAGCGGTCACACTGGTTTTGCTCTAGGACTTTGATTTTTGCTAGAACTTTGACCTCGAAGTTAGGGTGTCCACCTGAATTTCAGAAAGTGTTGTTGTCTTGTTGGCATTAGAAAATCGGCTGTAACTCTGGTAGAGTTGATCGTAGACCCATATATGGTAGTATTTTCCAGATGCCTGAAGGTTGAGGAATCCGAATCTGGTATCGGCACAAAAATTGGCGCTTTGCCAAAAAAGTCGATTTTTTTGTCAGGCCCCTTTCTTCTAAGCAAAAGTACAATATGCAAATTTCAAGAACAGTATAGGAATCGCGTTGACGAGAGGAACAGATTCATATATACATGTATGGGGTTTTGACCAGGGCCACACAAGATACATTAGGTAAGGCCTTTCATGAAATTCAGGTGTACACCCTAACTTCAAGGTCAAATTTCTAGCAAAAATCAAAGTCGTAGAGCAAAACCAATGTGACGGCTAGATTCAGCATGTCCGAAATAATATAGAACCGTGAAGCTGAAATTGGTTGGAAGAAAAAACCCCCATGTGTTCGATCTTGAATGAATTATTGTGCTTAACTATGGGAGAACAAAATTTTGACCGCTTGTCGACGTTAGAAAATCGAGTGTAACTTTGGTAGGGTTGATCGTAGACCCATATATGGTAGTATTTTCAAGATGCCTGAAGGTTGGGGAATGCGAATCTGGTATCGGCAGAAAAATTGGCGCTTTGCCAAAAAAGTCGATTTTTTTGTCAGGCTTCTTGCTTCTAACTGAAGTTCAATATGCAAATTTCAATTACAGTATAGTAGTCTCGTTGATGAGAGGACCTATCCATATGTACATGTACAGGGTTCACACCACGCATAAATTCGGGACACTGCA